>OX387258.1:844675-854675 GCA_947562095.1 Branchellion lobata | reverse complement strand
TCTGTTCACTTTTTCTATCCACCTGTTATACTTCTCTCTAGTATTTTCTAGTATTTTCTAGTATTTTCTAGTATTTTCTAGTATTTTCTTTCATTTTTAGTATTCTCAATACTCCCAAGTACTCCAAGTTTTCAAGCACTTCTGCTCCTTCCAAGTTTTTTTCAGTACTTTAAAGTTTTTTTGGCGTTTTTCAAAAAATTTTTTGAGTTTTTATGACATTCAAAAATGTTTTTCGAGAATAATTTTGAGTAATTTTTCAGCCATGTTCAAGAACTACTTGTTACATTGCCTCACCTGTCAGCGCCATCCATTCGGTTTCTCTGTCGAGCGTACGAATTTGAAAGTAAAAAACAAAAAAAAATGGAAAAAAAACAGAAAAAATAGAAAAACAGAAAAACAGAAAAACAGGAAAATAGAAAAACAGAAAAACAGAAAAACAGAAAAATAGAAAAACAGAAAAATAGAAAAACAGAAAAATAGAAAAACAGAAAAATAGAAAAACAGAAAAATGGAAAAATGGAAAAATGGAAAAATGGAAATATTTTGGAGTGGAATAAAAATGCAAATTTAAATTTTAACTTTTCTTTTCTGAAACACCAACAATTTTTAAACTAGGAATAAATTTGTTATACAAGCTTTCTTCTGCACCCCCCAGCTACTCCACACCCACTCACACCCACCCACACCCACCCACACCCACTCACATCCACCCACACCCACCCACACCCACCCACACCCACTCACATCCACCCACACCCACCCACACCCACTCACATCTACCCACACCCACCCACCCACACCTACCCACACATACCCACACCTACCCACATTCACCCACCCACACCCACCCACACCTACCCGCATTCACCCACATTCACCCACACCTACCCACATTCACCCACATTCACCCACACATACCCACATTCAACCGCATTCACCCACCCGCCTACACCCACGCACATTCACCCACACTTACCCACACCCACCGACACCTACCCATACCCACCCACCCACACTCACTCACCCATCCACGCTCACCACCCACCCACACCCATTCACCCACCCACACCCATTCACCCACCCACACCCATCCACACCACCTCAACTCATCCACACTCACCCACATCCACCCACCATTTCAAACCCAATCACATATCTACTCCGCTTCTCAACCAGATGAGGGTCTTACTGACGGTGACGATTGCCGTGATAATGCTGGTCAGCCAGTTGCATGCATTCCAGCCACGTGCCAGAAGGCAGGAAGGAATTGAGAAAAGGGTGGAAAAGGAAATGGGTGACACGATTGGGGGAAAAATGGGGGAAATAATTGGAGAGGGGGGGATGGGAAGATTCCGGTGGAGACCTTTCTTGCACACCAACCTCTTCAGGGCTCCCCAGGGGTACAGGGATGAGAGGATGGACTGGAAGGATGGGAGCGATTACTCAGACGGGGAACCAAGACACGAGACTGCAAGCAGTTCAGCGGTGCCTGGCGAGAAAAAAATAGGCGCTAAAAGAATGAGTTCCTTCGTGAGGTTAGGAAGGCGGTTTGAAGAGTGAGAAACGGGTTTTTTGGCGTTTAAACGTTTGCTTTGTTCGAGTGGACAAATTTTACGAGTTGTCTGAATAAAAAAGACTCTTTGTTGTTTTCTAAGACAAAAAACCAACAAAAGGACTTCAGAACAAACATGAGATTGATACTCGGTGTGATGTGGTCTTATTTCTTCAGTTACTGCGTGTGTGGAAGCTGATGGAAGCTAACTACTGCCTATGATACTGCACCGTGGTCAATGGATGGTGTAGTTCCACCAAGCTTGAAGTGACCTCTTGGTTAGCGTTTTTAAACAGTGTGGAATCAGCGCTATACAAATGATTAGATTAGATTAGATTAGATTAGATTAGCTTAGATTAGATTAGATTAGATTAGATTAGATTAGATTAGATTAGATTAGATTAGATTAGATTAGATTAGATTAGATTAGCTTAGATTAGATTAGATTAGATTAGATTAGATTAGATTTGATTAGATTAGATTAGATTAGATTAGATTAGATTAGATTAGATTAGATTAGATTAGCTTAGATTAGATTAGATTAGATTAGATTAGATTAGATTCTTGTGAGTTCTTAGGTGGTCTGCAAAGTCTGTTTGGATTTGCATTGCTTAGCACCGATAAGAACGGATGTTTGCTACGGTCTGTTTTTGAATTTGCAAGTTGGACGAAATCTTTATGTTACAACTTTTTTTATCACATTTCTCATTCTCAGCTTCAAGTTCTAGTTCGGAATATATATTTCTTATCAGAATTATTGATAATTTCTCGATATTTTCAGAATCTTTTTTTGACGACTTTCCGCCCACCTGGCCTTGTTGGACGCAGACATTTTTATTTAAAATTTTTTAATTCAAAACGTTCTCTTCAAAATTAAAAATTCACAAAAGCCAAAAATAAATTAACAAAACCGCCTCCATACGCTACTCTTTCATATATATATATATATATATATATATATATATATATATATATATATATATATATATATATATATATATATATATATATATATATATATATATATATATATATATATATATATATATATATATATATATATATATATATATATATATATATATATATATATATATAACTAGTAAAAATGAAGTTAATGTTCTGGCATGGTTGGTCAGACGAGCCAGTCCTGTTTGTCTGCTTCCTGCCACACGCACACGATCGCTGCCACCAGCGCCACCACGGCCACTCCTGTCATCATCGCCACCGCCATCACCATCCACACATTTCTGTCTTCATCATTTTTACTTTCTTTTTGTCTTTCTTCTTCCTCTTCCTCTTTTTTGATACTTTTTTCCTCTTTCTCTTTTTCAATCTTTTCTTCTTCATCCTCTTCTTCCTCTTCTTCTTCTTCCTTCGTGTCTTCTAACCCACTTTGGTGCCTTTCGCAAGCGTCTTCAAACGAGTTCCACACCACAGTGGCATCCACCACCACTTGTAGCGCCACCACTGACGTCAGCTTGCCACTCGAAGCCTCTTGTACCACCACTTTGAGTCGGCACGTCTTTCCCACCAGTTGTTGCAAACCTTTGACAGGATACAAACCTCCCCCCTCCTCTTCAACTCCAAAGTACCTCCCACTCCTCCTCACCCACTCCTCCTTCCACCCTCCTTCCACCCCCTCTCTGACACCCCTCCGAGCTGCAGCCAGCTCAGACAGAGACTCATCTACTGCGGAAGTCTTTACTCTCCTCTTTACCTTCCTTCTTCTTCCTTCCACGTCATCCCTCTCTGACACTTCTTTGTTTAAATACCTTATGATTTTTCTTCTTGTTTTTCCACTTTTTCCACTGAGTTCCTTATTCCTTCCCTTCCTTCTCTCACCATCCCGACCCTCCCTTGTCACTCCTCCACCCTTCTTTCTTTTTGTTTTAAGTCTCGTGTTTTTTCTCACTTCATGCCTTTTTTTTTCAACTTCACCTCCATCACCCCTAGCACTATCACCATCACCACCACTATCACCACCGCCACCACCACCACCCCAACCACCACCATCACCACCACCACCACCACCACCACCACCACCCCCACCACCATCACCACCACCTTTCTCTTGCTCCTCCCAATCCTCACTTACAAGCAAGTAGCGCTGGTGGCAGTGGTGGCAGTGGTTGAGTCGAGCGACGACACACCAGGGACGAGTGGTGGGGGACACGAAGATGGTAGGGTGATTCTGAGAAATGGTGAAATTCTGGGCGACCACATGGATGATGACCGAGGTGAAAGTTGACCTTTGAGGGCTTCCAAGGTCACTGGCCTGGACGATGAAGTGATGGGACGTATCTGCATCGAGGGGTGAGGTGGATCGTAGACGGCCGGTGATGTGGTCTATCGTAAAGGGTGGATTGTGGTGGTGTGGTGAGAATGGTGGAAGGTTTTGTGGGTTGTGGTGGTGTGGTGAGAATGGTGGAAGGTTTTGTGGGTTGTGGTGGTGTGGTGAGAATGGTGGAAGGTTTTGTGGGTTGTGGTGGTGTGGTGAGGATGGTGGAAGGTTTTGTGGATTGTGGTGGTGTGGTGAGAATGGTGGAAGGTTTTGTGGATTGTGGTGGTGTGGTGAGGATGGTGGAAGGTTTTGTGGGTTGTGGTGGTGTGGTGAGAATGGTGGAAGGTTTTGTGGGTTGTGGTGGTGTGGTGAGAATGGTGGAAGGTTTTGTGGGTTGTGGGGGTGTGGTGAGAATGGTGGAAAGTTTTGTGGGTTGTGGTGGTGTGGTGAGGATGACGAGGGAGAAGGTGGGGAAGGGGGTGAAAAAGATTCATTGGGACTTTTGCTGGAAGAAGTTCCTTCATTGCTGTCATCTCTCCACTCCATCCCTTCACCATCGTTGGTGTTGTTGATGTTGATGTTGGTGTTGATGTTGGTGTTGTTGTTGGTGTTGTCGGTGTTGTTGTTGTTGTTGTTGATGTTGTTGTTGTTGTTGATGTTGTTGTTGGTGTTGTTGGTGTTGTTGTTGATGTTGTTGTTTGTGTTGTCGGTTTTGTTGATGTTTTTGTTGATGTTGTTGGGGTTGTTGGTGTTGTTGGTGTTGTTGTTGATGTTGTTGATGATGTTGTTGTTGATGTTGTTGACGTTGTTGTTGTTGTTGGTGGTGTTGTTGTCATTGATGTTATTGATGTTGTTTTCATTTTTGTTGATATTGTCGTCATCATTGTGCTTGATATCATCATTGTTGTTGTCACTGACGTCACGGGGAGGCGGCAGGACGGAGTAGCGCACTTGCGCGTTGAGGCCTTCGTCGGCGTCAGTGGCCACCAGTCGCGCCACTTCAGCGCCTGCCGTCGGCTGCTGCTGCAGCAGGAAGGTGTGAGAAGCGAACGGGAAAACGGGTGAGTGGTCGTTTGTGTCTGTTATGATCACCTTGGTGGTGCGAGGGTGTTGTTTTACAGGGGTTGTGCTTGAATGAATTTTGAAGATTTTGAGTTATAAATAACCATTTTAAAGTGTTTTCATATGATATTTCATATGATGTTTCTAAGTTTTGACTGAATTTTGATTCTACTAAAAGTTTACTAAGGTTGCTCTATAATATCGCAAAAGACTTTAAGGTTATGACTAACGGCTACAAGCTTTGGAGGTTGAAAAAACAAAGAAAAATGGCAAAGAAAATAAGGTGAGGATGAAGATGAAAACGAAGGAACTTTATCGGAGTTCCAGGCACCTCCAGACGGGCGGTGGAGGAGAGGGGAAGGTCACCAGAATCTCTGACAGCCACCACCACGTGCAGGCGCTGCACAGCCTCCCTATCAAACGATACGGCAGTCCGCACCTCACCAGTTCTTTCGTTCACGTGCACAAACACATCCCGTGGGTTTGCTGTGTCGCTACTGCTGTCACTGCTGCTTTCGCTGCTGCTGTCGCTTCTGCTGTTGCTGCTGCTGTCACTGCTGCTGTTGCTGCTGCTGTCACTGCTGCTGCGGCTGCTGCTGTTGCTGCTAGTTTTGTAAACATTGCTTCGGCTGGGTGCGTTGAAAGCTTCAGAGTGGTATGTTTGGTGTGGCATTTTGTCTACGGAACTCATGGCTATCGAGTTGAAGTGTTGTTGTTGCGGAAGAATGAAGTAGACTAGTCTGCCGTTCAAACCTTCGTCGGCATCGTGGGCCTTCAAGGTGAACAGGTGCGTGTCTACGGCTTGATTTTCGGGAACGTGGAGGGTGTGGGACGTTTGAGCGAAGGTGGGCACGTGATCGTTGATGTCGATTAGTCTCACCTGCAGCATTTTGGTCACGTGCAACTGAGGCTCTCCCAGATCGTTGCAGCTTATTTCCACGTAGTGCAGGTCCTGCTTCTCACGATCAAGGGTCTTTCCTGTCACCACCTGGTACTCCGACCACCCCTCCCCCTCCTCCAGCACCACTAACTGGAAGTTTAAAGAATCGTTGAGGCTGCAATGACACCTCCCATTGACGCCACTGTCGCTGTCTTCAACTTTCACCTGCGCCACAAACACCCATGCAGGCGCTTCTTCGACCACCTCCGCCACCACAGCCATCCCAGTCACTTCGGTCAGAGAGGGGGTGTCCAAGAAAGTGTCTACGTGCACGTGTGGTTGGTTGTCGTTCACATCGGCCACTTGCACGTTGACGTACGCAGTGGCTGACGCGGCCACCACAGCCGCATCGGAAGCCACCACGGTGAGGAGGAAGACCGCTGTCTGCTCGTGGTCCAGTGCGCTGTTGACGAACAGTTCCCCGGTGGTGGAGTTGATGGTGAAGGTGGGGGGAAAATGTGGAGGTGGGGTGGGTTGTTGGGAGGTGATGGAGTAAGAGACCTGACCGTTGATTCCAACGTCGTCGTCGGTGGCCAAGAGCGAGAGCACCAGAGTGCCTACAGGAACGTTTTCCAGCAAGCGCCTACTCACGTGCTGCTGTTCGAAGCTGGGTGCGTTGTCGTTCTCATCCGCAACCACAACCCTCACCTCCACCTCTTCTCTCTCCCTATCCTCTCTCTCCACCTCCTCTCCTCCATCCGTCGCAATCAGCTTCAGGCGGTAAAGACTTTTCTTCTCTCGATCTAGCTTCTCCGCCAGTCGGAGAACCAATGAACGGTTCTCCCCACTCTTCCCACCATCCCACTCGCTGTGGGCTTCAAAGTTGTGTTTTTCTTGGAAGAGGGAGTGAAGAACGATCGTGAAGGTACTGTTGTAGTTCTCAGAGTCCATGCTCTGCAAGCTGTAACGCTTGAGTGACAAGGCAGGACTGTCTGGATCACTCGCCAGGGGGAGCTGGAAGAGACTTCCCACCGTAGAAGCCTCAGAAACCTCCAGAATTTCCACCTCTTTTGAGAACTGAGGACCATTGTCGTTGATGTCTAGAATGCTAACTAACACCCGGATAACCTCCACCCGCTGCTCTGTCTTTGCTGCCACGTCGAATCGCACGTGACACACGTCACGATTGGGGCATATTTGCTCCCTGTCAAGCCTGGTGGTGGTAGTTAGGAGGCCTGTGGAAGGATGAAGGTGGAAAGGGTTTGGAGAAGGAGGTCTCAGAAGCCTGAACGTGAGTTGGGGTGCTGTATTGGTGTGGTGGTGGTTGTGGTGCTGGTGGTGGTGCGTGTTGTGGAAACTTTTGTAGGAGTTGTGGCGGAGGTTGTTGTGGAGGTTGTTGTGGAGGTTGTTGTGGAGGTTGTTGTGGAGGTTGTTGTGGAGGTTGTTGTGGGAGTTTATACGGTCGTTACGAAGCTGGTGGTAGTATTGTTGTTTCAAATTTCCCACAATTGATCCTATTGGTTGCTCCTCCACCAGTGTTAAGTGCACCACAGAGGGAGCCGATGATATGGATTGGAAGGGAAGGGAGGAAGAAGGGAAGGAGGAAGCGGAAGAAGAGAAGGAGGAAGCGGAAGAAGAAGGGTAGGAAAAAGATTGGAAGAGAAAGAAGGAAGAAGAGAGGAAGGGAAGGAAAGGGATGAGATGAAGAGTGAATGAGACCATGAGAGTTGTTAGCGGAGCAGTTCATACGTCATGACAGCCAGAACCACTAACATCACAGCAGTTTTGTTGCTAAGGTTAGCATCAAGATGAATATGGTTGTTAGTTTTGTTATATTATTTTTATTTTTATTATTCTTATTATTATTATTATTATTGTTGTTACATCTTGATATTATCAGTGTTGTTATTATTTTTTATTATTATTATTATTATTATTATTATTATTATTATTATTATTATTATTATTATTATTATTATTATTATTATTATTATTATTATTATTATTATTATTATTATTATTATTATTATTATTATTATTATTATTATTATTATTATTATTATTATTGTTGTTGTTGTTGTTGTTGTTACAATTGGATATAAGCAGTATTGTTATTTTTATTTTTATTTGATATTATTAATGATGTTATATATTTTTTTTTCACTTTTGACGAACGGGACTTCAGTTTTTGTCATTTTTCTCTTCCAACCAATTCCGGTTTTGTTTGTCTATATTTATTTTTTCCCCCAAGGCTTCCGGTGAGTCTCCTTGCTGACAACTTTTTCTATTTTTGCCTTCAACTCTACACTACCTCTCCATTTTTCCGGTTTTTAAAAACTGTGAATTCAAAATAAAAGACTCTAAAAAATTAATTTTATTAAAATTAAAAGCTATTTTTAAAAAAATCAATTTTTTTTTTAAATTTTTTTTATAGTCTTTTCAGATCAAGTCCAGACATACGCTGGAGATGGAACAAAACACGGTGAACAATCAAACTGAAAAAATATATATAAATTTTTCCAACCTGTTGCTGTGTTGTTGTTGTTGTTGTTGTTGTTGTTGTTGTTGTTGTTTTCCACGGAGCGAGGTTTGTGAATAACTCTCAAAGTTTTGTTCCGACTGATTTTCCACATTCGGTAGGTGGCGCTACTGCAATTGCTGGTTGATCCGATGGAAAAACACGCTGTTCTGGCTACTCCTGCCTGCATGGGGGGGGGGGTGTTTGGAAGGGGGGGGTGTTTGGAAAGGGGGGGGAGGTGTTTGAAAGGGGAGGGGGTGTTTGGAAGGAGGGGGGGAGAAAAAAGACAAGAAAAAGAAAGGGGGGGGTGGCAGGAAAGACCGGAAATAGAAGCAATTGATTGAAAACTCCAATCCGGAAAGCTTCGTGAATACATTTCTTCTCAACTTTCACTTTTCAAACAACTTCAGACTTATTGTTCTTCAGTTCATGACGAACCACTTGCTTGTTCTCCATTTCCGTTTGCCCTTGCGACATAACGCTCAGCTTGTTCCGCTGCTAAGCATGAACAGCTAAACTCAGGTTGGAGTTTTAAAAGCGGCAACTCAAGTGAAGAACAGACGCCGTGCTAGAGTGGCTTAGTCACCTGGTAGCCCAGCAGCGAGTGAAACCGTTTCCATGAGAGCGCCTTTGAAGCGTAGTGCAAAAATATATCCTCACGTTTTCTACAGTGGAAATCAGTTGTTCTCATCAGCGAAGTCCATTTTTTTAAATTCACTTTTAAACTCAAAGTCACACTTTCACACTTATGAAAAATATCAAAACAACATTGTTTTTAAACTTATTAAAACAATAATTATTAATAATTATTAATAATAATTATTAAAACAATAATTATTAATAATTATTAATAATAATTATTAAAACAATAATTATTAATAATTATTAATAATTATTATTAAAACAATAATTATTAATAATTATTAATAATAATTATTAAAACAATAATTATTAATAATCATTAATAATAATTATTAAAACAATAATTATTAATAATTATTATTAATAATTATTAAAACAAAAAATTATTTAAAAATAAAAATTATTTCAATTTGCCGATAAAGGAAGGCAAAACCTCTTGAAGACATCAACTTTCTCTTCGACTCCAGACATGACGGAAAGTTTGGGAGATCGTTTGAACCACTCTGAGACCAGGACACTACAAGGCTTCTGCACCTCTTCAAAGCCACCACACCACAGCGCCTCTGCACCACTCCACAGCGCCTCTGCACCACTCCACAGGGTCTCTGCACCACTCCAAGACCACCACACCACAGGGTCTCTGCACCACTCAGAGACCACCACACCACAGGGTCTCTGCACCACTCAGAGACCTGCCCTCTCTGACGTTTCTGTAGCACACCCTCCAGTACTTTTGGCTTTGATACTTTATTCTTCAAAGCGGTAACACTATAAGAGCACCATCATTCAACGGCACAGCACCAGAATACCTCCACAGTACCACAAGTCAGAATACCTTCACAATACCACAAGTCAGAGTACCTTCACAACACAGTTTTCTTATACCTTCACAATACCACAATACCACAAGTCAGAATACCTCCACAACACAGTTCCCTTATACCTTCACGATACCACAATACCACAAATCAGTACCACAGCATTCTTAAACGACCATCGCATGCTCCAATGTACATTTGTTTCCTCCTTGTGTGTATGTATACAATACAAGGGCTTCTGTGC
>OX387258.1:822175-834675 GCA_947562095.1 Branchellion lobata | reverse complement strand
CTTCTCAAATTTCGGTTTTTTAAAATAATATTTTTAATATAATTATATATCACCATAACTACCACAGCTTCCGGTCACGTGGGGGTGGCGACAAAGGGGGGCGCTTCGAAAACGGCCTTTATGAACACAACCCTCCGTTGTCTACGCCTCTTCTACTTCAACTACCACCACCGCCACCACCGCCACCACCGCCACCACCGCCACCACCGCCACCACCGCCACTCTTCCCTTTTCCCTCTCTTCCAAGGTTGGTGTGTGCACTTTGGTCAGTTGTTCATTGAAATAATTAACCATCGCCACAACAGACGACACAACTAACACTACCACAACAGACGCCACAACCACCACAACAGACGCCACAACCACCACAACAGACGCCACAATCACCACCACTACAACAACCACCACCACAACAACCATCACCACTACAACCACTACAACAGACGCCACAATCCCCACCACTACAACAACCACCACTACAGCAACCACCACAACTACAACCACCACAATAGACGCCACAACCACCACAACAGACGCCACAACCACCACCGCGACAGAAGACACCCAAAATCTCGACGTAGCGTCTCTTTCAGTGCACGTGGTAAGCGAAGAGCTGCAGCAAACACAGCTTCTTTCTGTCGCTAAGGCCACTGTCGACTGGACGCCGCTGCTGCTGCCACTGCCTCCTGGCGTGCATAGGGTTGTCATAAAGCTCACACCACCTGTTTCCGCTCTCTCTAACATCGCCATTGACGATGTCGTCATCAGGCACTGCTCTGCCTTGGGTGCTTTGAAGTTTTTGTAGCGCTATGTGTTATGATATACAAAATAGCATTGTATAATACAATGTAATACAATATAATACAATATACTATTGTATAATAAAAATATGTATTGAATAATACAAGATATTATTGTATTATAGAATGTTATAGAATAGTATGGAATTTCGTTTGAGCTCCACCACCACCACCACCACCACCACCACCACCACCACCTCCACCACCACCACCGCCACCACCACCACTTCCACCACCACCTCCACCACCACCACCACCACCTCCACCACCACCACCACCACCACCACCACCACCACCACCACCACCACCTCCACCACCACCACCGCCACCACCACCACTTCCACCACCACCTCCACCACCACCACCACCACCTCCACCACCACCACCACCACCACCAACATCACCACCACCACCACCACCACCACCATGGAACAGAGGAGGAGAGCAGGCACTGCAAGGCAACAAGGAGGGGTCTGGAGTACAGAGGGAACCTCAATCAGTCCCGTAGTGGTCTACCGTGCCTGCCCTGGAGCTCCCTCCCACCCCCCCTCCTCCGCATTCTCTCTGCTGGGTCGGTGTGTGTGTGTGTGTGTGTGTGTGTGTGTGTGTGTGTGTGTGTGTGTCTGTGTGTGTGTGTGTGTGCGTGTGTGTGTGTGTGTGTGTGTGTGTGTGTGTGTGTCTGTGTGTGTGTGTGTGCGTGTGTGTGTGTGTGTGTGTGTGTGTGTGTGTGTGTGTGTGTGTGTGTGTGTGTGTGTGTGTGTGTGTGTGTGTGTGTGTGTGTGTGTGTGTGTGTGTGTGTGTGTGTGTGTGTGTGTGTGTGTGTGTGTGTGTGTGTTATGTGTACAGAAATAGATGGGTAGACTTGAGTTTATCTCCTAAACTACCCTTGGGAAGGAGATGAACACGCACACCATGAACAAATCATTACATGATTAGTATAATCATAAGATCAAATACTCAATTAAATACCTCCGTCACGTGGTGTTGCAGTTCGACGCTGCCAAGGGACAACCATTGCAGCAACGTGGGGGGGCTGGGCTGGCTGGAACCCTCCTGCATCGTCCCCCTCCACCACCTCCTCCTCCACCAACCCTGTCACGTGCCCTACTGCCCTGGTGCCTTCTCTATCTTTCCAGCTGTTCATTCATTCATCTGTCTGCTTATCCATTCATCTGTCTGTTCATCCATCTATTTATCTGTTCATTCGTTCATTTGCCAATCCATCAATCCATCTATCTATTCATCTATTCATCTATCCTTCCATCTATCTGTTCATCTATTCATCTATCCTTCCATCTATCTATTCATCCATCCATTCATCTACCTATCCATCTATTTATTCATCCATTTTTCCATCCATCCATCCATCCCATCATCCCTCCATCCCTCCATCTGTCAATCATGTTTTTCTCACCTTTCATTACGTAAATTCCACGCAACAGCGTTAGCACAAAGCGCCTTTGCAGCAGACGTTATCGTTGCACAGGTTGCGCCTCAAACGCCACGTGTGACGGAGGCCTGTGTGTTCCTAGGCAATTCTTGTGTGATGGAGTCAAGCATTGCGCCGATGGTTCTGACGAAGATCAACTATGCCGTGAGATGCTGTGTCAATCAGGCCATTATTGGATTAGTGGCCACCACCACCACTACTGCCACCATCACCGCCACCGCCACTACCGTCACTACCGCCACCACCACTGCCACCATCACCGCCACCGCCACTACCGTCACTACCGCCACCACCACTGCCACCACCACCACTATCATCACCACCACCACCACCACCACTATCACCACCACCACCACCACTACCACCACCACCACCACCACCACCACCACCACCACCACCATCACCACCACAGACCACAAGAAAAGCGTAGAGTGCCATTTCAACGACGACTTCATGTGTGGCTACGTAAGCGACCAAGTGGGTGCCATGCGGTGGAGGCGCAACAAACTGTCGCTGCTGCCCGCTCCAGTCGAGTCGGTCGCTTACGTCGCTAGTCTGGGTGGCTGGTGTGGCTGTGGTTGTGATGTTTCTGTGGCGGTGGTTGTGAGGCTTGTGTGGCGGTGGTTGTGATGTTTGTGTGGCGGTGGTTGTGAGGTTTGTGTGGCGGTGGTTGTGAGGCTTGTGTGGCGGTGGTTGTAATATTTGTGGCTGCAAATGCTCCAACACCTCCAACCTCAACATGACGTATGATTTACCAGGCATCAGTGAAGAAATACACAGCCCTACCCTTGACGTCACTACTATTATTTTGACGTCACTACTCTTATTTTGACGTCACTACTATTATTTTGACGTCACTAATATTATTTTGACGTCACTACTATTATTTTGACGTCACTACTATTATTTTGACGTCACTACTATTATTTTGACGTCACTAATATTATTTTGACGTCACTAAAATTATTTTGGCGTCACTACTATTATTTTGACGTCACTACTATTATTTTGACGTCATTACTATTATTTTGACGTCACACTAAAATACATTACAAACACGAATTTTATTGTAGTGGCTACAACCCATAGAGTTTCGAGGCCACTCAAAATTTAGTTTTATTTTTATAATTATAGTATAAAAGGTAAAAATAGAATTAAATAAATAAACAAAATTATTTATAAAAAGAACATTATTATTATTATTATTATTATTATTATTATTATTATTATTATTATTATTATTATTATTATTATTATTATTATTTTTATTTATTTTTATTTTTTTTATTTTTTTTTTAATTATTATTATTATTATTATTATTATTATTATTATTATTATTATTATTATTATTATTATTATTATTATTATTATTATTATTATTATTATTATTATTATTATTATTATTATTATTATTATTATTATTATTATTATTATTATTATTATTAGTATTATTATTATTATTATTATTATTATTATTATTATTATTATTATTATTATTATTATTATTATTATTATTATTATTATTATTATTTACATTATTATTAATGTTATTATTATTATTATTATTATTATTATTATTATTATTATTATTATTATGAGGGAGTTAGGGAGAGGATTTATTGAACATGTGGGTCTTCAAAGATCGACAAAGTGTTTTTGTTGAACTTGAAGATTTTATCCACACACTCGGACACTTTCGTTTTCAGTACTATAATGTTGACGTCACAATACAATACAATACAAAAACGAATATTAGTATAGTGGCATCAACCCCGTAGAGTTTCGAGGCCACGTCACCTTTAGTATGTTGACGTCACTGTTTGTAGCTTGACGTCATTGTTTTCATGCTGACATCACTGTTATTATGTTGACGTCACTGTCAGTATGTTGACGTCACCTTTAGTATATTGACGTCACTGTTAGTATGTTGACGTCACCTTTAGTATGTTGACGTCACCTTTAGCATGTTGACGTCACTGTTTACATGTTGACGTCATTTTTTTAATGTTGACTTGCTTACGTCATTTGCAGAATATCTTGTAACTTTGGACTCCTCTCTGGGCTCCCCTGGAGACCAGGTGCGACTGACCTCACCCCTGACCTCTTTCCGGAATCACTCCCTGGTGAAGTGAGCATTCATTCATTCTTTCCTTCATTCCTTCATTCTTATTAATTCATTCATTCGTTCATTCCATCATCCTCATTCCTTCATTCATTCATTCTCACTCATTTATTTCATCATTAATTTATTTTCATTATTATTTATTTTTATTCATTTTATCATTCATTCATTCCTTCATTCCCATTAATTCATTCTCATTCAATCATTTTCCTTCTCATGAATTTTTTAAATCTAATATTGGAACTTTAAATTTTTAAATAGTCAATATGAACATTCGAATGAATTCGTGATGCATTCGAATGAATTCGTGATGCATTCGAGTGAATTCTTGATTCATTCGAGTGAATTCTTGATGCATTCAAACGAATTCATAGTACATTGGTGTTGCATTTGGATGCATGAGTGGCACAGTTGTTTGATTAAACAATTTACAGTTTAGATTGATGATAAAAACGTTTGAGTGCATTTCATGTGCATTTGTGTGCATTTGTGTGCATTTTTGTGCATTTGTGTGCATTGGAGATGCATTTAGGTGAATTTAAAATTAATTGGGTTGTTGCATTCAACCCTTCTACTGACACAACTGAGGGCATGCTCCACAGATTCAAGTACATCGTCACATCAAGTAACAGCAAAAGCAGCAGCAGAAGCAGCAGTGGCAGCAGCAGAAGCAGCAGTGGCAGCAGCAGAAGCAGCAGTGCCAGCAGCAGCAGAAGCAGCGGTGGCGGCAGCAGAAGCAGCGGTGACAGCGGTGGCCACGGGGGTTTATTGCAGCTGTACCTGCTGTCGGCACTAAGGTACCCGCTGCAGCTGCTGTTGGAGTTGACGCTGGAAGCAAAAAATATGAAAACGGAAGCGGTGTGTGTCGCCTCGTGTGGCGACTTCCACCTCGCATTCCAGGCCACAGTCGCCACTGCTCATGACGTCAGCATCGCTTCCGTGGAAGTTTTGCAGGACTATGACTACTGCTTCTCTGCCTCTCCCTCTGAAGCCGCTACTGCTGCTACAACTGCTACTACTACTACTACTACTACTACTACTACTACTACTACTACTACTACTACTACTACTACTACTACTACTACTACTACTACTACTATTATTACTACTACTACTTCTACTACTACTACTACTATTACTACTACTACTACTACTACTACTACTACTACTACTACTACTACTACTACTACTACTACTACTACTACTACTACTACTACTACTACTACTACTACTACTACTACTACTACTACTACTACTACTACTACTACTACTACTACTACTACTACTACTACTACTACTACTACTACTACTACTACTACTACTACTACTACTACTACTACTACTACTACTACTACTACTACTACTACTACTACTACTACTACTACTACTACTACTACTACTACTACTACTACTACTACTACTACTACTACTACTACTACTACTACTACTACTACTACTACTACTACTACTACTACTACTACTACTACTACTACTACTACTACTACTACTACTACTACTACTACTACTACTACTACTACTACTACTACTACTACTACTACTACTACTACTACTACTACTACTACTACTACTACTACTAGTTTTTTCAAGCAACCAGTATCCACTAGTAATAATTCAAAAACAGACAATAAGATTTTCAGCAACAACAACAAAATAACAACTGACAAAGCTCTCAAAAGAAAATACAACATCAAACTTGAAGAAAGAAAAGATAAAAACAACAACAATAACAATAACAACAACAAAAACAAAAATAACAACAACAAAAACTATAATAACAACAATAAATTTAACAAAAACGCCACTGATAAAATCAACATCACAATCCCCTCCAACAAAAATAACAACAAAAACAACAACAAAAACAACAACGAAAACACCAATTACAACAATTACAACAACAACGAAAACAACAGCCACGACGAAAACAACAACGATGACGACAACAACAAGGACGACAACAACAATGACAACAACAACAACAACAACAACAACAACTACTACGTCATCAGCACCTTCAACAATTGCGTCAGGCACCTGTGTGACTACGCCTTCAGCACAACTTCCTCTTCCGTCCACTGCACTCCCTCCTTCCTGCACCTCCGCTCCTCTGCCGCTCCCACTGGTGGGTCTTAACCCAGTTTGTCTTATCCTATCTAATCTAATATCATTTATCCCAATCTAATCTTATCTAATTTAATCTCATCTATCCAAATCTAATCCTACCTAATCTAACCTCATCTATCCCAATCTAATCCTGTCTAACCTAAGTTCTTTCTTACCCAATTTAATCCCATCTAATCTGAGTTCTATCTATCCCAATCTAATCCTATTTACTTTAAGTTCCATTTGACCCAATCTAATCCCATCTAGCTCAATCTCATCCTATCTAACCCAATCTGATCCTATCCAACCCAGTCTAATCCTATCTAATCTAATCTGAGTTTTAGCTTATCTGACCTTAGTTTTATCTAATCTTACAACAAACTCAACAACAACAGCAACAAAAAAAAAACAACAGCAACAACAACAAAAATAACAACAACAACAATCAACAACCACCTGCAGTGTGTGGATCGGTGTTCAGTGACGTCAGAGGGATCATCACGTCAGATGGATTTCCACACAACTACCAACACAACCTCCACTGCGTCTTCGCCATCCGAGTTCCGCCTGGTCCTCACCTTGAATTCATAAGGATGTAGTAGTAGTAGTAGTAGTAGTAGTAGTAGTAGTAGTAGTAGTAGTAGTAGTAGTAGTAGTAGTAGTAGTAGTAGTAGTAGTAGTAGTAGTAGTAGTAGTAGTAGTAGTAGTAGTAGTAGTAGTAGTAGTAGTAGTAGTAGTAGTAGTAGTAGTAGTAGTAGTAGTAGTAGTAGTAGTAGTAGTAGTAGTAGTAGTAGTAGTAGTAGTAGTAGTAGTAGTAGTAGTAGTAGTAGTAGTAGTAGTAGTAGTAGTAGTGGTAGTAGTGGTAGTAGTAGTAGTAGTAGTAGTAGTAGTAGTAGTAGTAGTATTAGTAGTAGTAGTAGTAGTAGTATTCGTGAATATCTTTGTTAGTATTATTCATTTCATTATTCTCATTGTTTGTTTTCCTCAATAGGTGCCGTCATCATCGTTGAGTTCCTCTCCTTCGACCTCGAGGCACAAGTTGACTGCTTGTATGACAGCCTCCAGGTTTTTTTCCATTTTTCTTTTCCTTTTTTTTCTTTTCCTTTTTTTTCTTTTCCTTTTTTTTCTTTTTTTTTTCTTTTTTTTTCATTCTCTTTCTTCTCTTCTCTTTCTCTCTCTTCCTCTTCCTCTTCCTTTTCCTCCTCCTCCTCCTCCTTCTTCTTTTTCTTTTTTTTTCTATCTCATCTTTATCATTTCTTTTTCCTTATTTTTTTCCAACTTCTTCTTCTTCTTCTTCTTCTTCTTCTTCTTCTTTTTTTCTTCTTCTTCTTCTTCTTCTTCTTCTTCTTCTTTTTCTTCTTCTTCTTCTTCTTCTTCTTCTTCTTCTTCTTCTTCTTCTTCTTCTTCTTCTTCTTCTTCTTCTTCTTCTTCTTTTTCCATCTTTTTTTTTCTTTTTTTTAGATTAGATTAGATTAGATTAGATTAGATTAGATTAGATTAGATAAGGTTAAATTAGATTAGATTAGACTAGCTGAAGCCCAGAGCACTTGGGCAGATTTCAGACGAAAGACACGGCGATGAGTGGCTCATGTGTGGTGACAGATTGCCTGACAGCCTCAAGTCCAGGAGCAACCAACTCACCTTCACCTTCAGCACCGACCAATCCTTCTCCTCCGCAGGATTCAAACTCCTCTACCACGCCGACACCGCTCCAGGTGGTCTAATCTAATCTAATCTAATCTAATCTAATCTAATCTAATCTAGTCTAATCTAATCTAATCTAATCTAATCTAATCTAATCTAATCTAATCTAATCTAATCTAGTCTAATCTAATCTAATCTAATCTAGTCTAATCTAATCTAATCTAATCTAATCTAATCTAATCTAATCTAATCTAATCTAATCTAATCTAATCTAATCTAATCTAATCTAATCTAATCACAAATGAACAAGTGAATGAACGAATTAATGAACGAACAAATGAAAAACTGATGAACTGATTAGTGAACGAACGAATGAACAATTGATGAACTGATTAGTGAACGAACAAATGAACAATTGATGAACCGATTAGTGAACGAACAAATGAACAATTGATGAACTGATTAGTGAACGAACAAATGAACAATTGATGAACTGATTAGTGAACGAACGAATGAACAATTGATTGAACAAATGAACAAATGAACAAACAAATGAACAAATGAATGAACGAATGAACAAATGAATGAACGAATGAACAAGTGAACGAACAAATGAACGATCAGACGTGCCGCTGGTGGTGTCGTTTGAGAGACAAGCAGGTGTGGGAGTCCACAGGGCCAGAATCACATCACCCCCCCTTTCTATGCTCACCCTCCTCAAACCCTCCCTCCCTTCAAACACTCTCTTCAAACACCCTCTCATCTTGCCCACCTTCCGCAAGGCTGCTGGTAGGGGCATCCGGCGAGAGTTCTGTTTGAGAGTGGAAATGTACAGTCTGGTTCCCTTCAGCGTGCGCCTGGGCATGCTGGATAGTCTGAAAACCTACAATGAGGTGTTCTTCACCTCGATCTTTCGTGCTTTTGTTGTCTTTTGTTGTTGTTGTTGTTGTTGTTGTTGTTGTTGTTGTTGTTGTTGTTGTTGTTGCTGCTGTTGTTTTTTTGTATTTTGTTGTTGTTTTTATTGATGTTGTTGCTGTTGTTGTTTTTTTTTCTTTGTTGTATTTTGTTGTTTTTGTTGTTTTTGTTGTTGATGTTGTTGTTGTTGTTGTTGTTGTTGTTGTTGTAGTTGTTGTAGTTGTTGTTATTTTTGTTGTTGTTGTTGTTGTTCTATTTGAACGTTTCAAGCCACCATTGAGACAAAGCAAGAAATGAAAACAACCCAATGTATGAGACTCATGTAAAAATGTAATTTCAATGAACAGATACGTGGCCACTAAGTTGATTGACACACTCCAGGTGTCTCTCCTCTCCTCCACCAGCGGTCTGGGCAAACACTGGCACACACACAACATAGCCATCAACCAGCAACGTGTGCCCTCTCTCTACTCCTCGCCTGTCTTCCTGGGTCAACAACAGCACCACCAGACTCCACCACACCTGGCACTCAAGCCTTCCGAGGCAGTGATTATTTATGAGTTGATGCTGGCGCAAGAAAGTCCTGCCAGCGCCGTCCGTAACATCACCCTCTTCAACCGCTCCTGCCTACGCCTTCGTCAGTCCTCCAGCTCCTTCTTTGTTACTCTTTCTCATTATCTCATAATTTACACACTCTTCCACACCCTCCTTCACCCCTCCACCCCATCCTACACCCTCCTTCACCCCTCCACCCCATCCTACACCTTCCCTCATTCTTCCACACCATTCCCTTGCTTCACTCGCCATAATTACATACATTTTCTAAACTTATTTCTCGATTCAACATTCATCTAGCGCTGAGTCTACATTTTTATAGCGCCGAAAAATTATTTTCAAAAACCCCATAAAACGCCATAAAC
Organism: Branchellion lobata; assembly: GCA_947562095.1. Taxonomy (NCBI): domain Eukaryota; kingdom Metazoa; phylum Annelida; class Clitellata; order Hirudinida; family Piscicolidae; genus Branchellion; species Branchellion lobata. Next base: position 824,699 of record OX387258.1, on the reverse strand, counting down.
CCGTGAATTTTAAGATTTTTACTTAACATCCAAATTTATCATCAACAACAAAAACTACTACAAAACAATACTACCAACAACGAAAATAATACCAACAGCAACAACACCACCACTCCTAGCAACAGCAACACCACCACTTCTAGCAACAACAACACCACCAGTAATTTTAGTAACAGTAACAACAACATCACCATTCTTAGCAACAGCAACATCACCACATAAACTGTTGCAGTGTCAAGCACCAGCGTGCAGTGTGACTTTGAAGACCCCCACTCCTGTGGTTACCTTGACGCCTCTGCAGGACCCATCCACTGGATCAGAAGGCACCAGGAGTCCTGTGACTGTAAGACTGCCTTTCCTCTTTTCTACCTCTTTCCTCCTTTTCTACGCTTTCTTCAATCCATTCTCAACTTTTTTTTCACCTCCTTTCACCCCCTTCCACCCTTTTCCACTCTCTTCCACCTTCTTCCACCTCCTTCCACCCCCTTCCATCCCTTTCCACCCCTTCCATCTCCTTCCACCCTTTTCCATCTCCTTCCACCCCCTTCCAACCTCTTCCACCTTCTTCCACCCTCTTCCACCCTCTTCCACCCCCCTTCCACCCTCCTTACACCCCCTTCCACCCCCCTTCCACTCCCTTCCACCTTCTTCCACCCCCTTCCACCTTCTTCCACTCCTCCCCACTTCCTTCCACCCCCCTTCCACCTCCTTCCGCCCCCTTCCACCCCCTTCCACCCCCTTCTACCCCCTTCCACCCCCTTCCACTCTCTTCCACCCCCTTCCACCCCCTTCCACCCCCTTCCACCCCTTCGAAAGTAATTGATTCTCTGTGGCTTTCTGCTCAAAAATAGTTGAGCTGTGAGTTAATTCGACCAAATTATTTTTATAGCGCTGATCCCACAATGCTCAAAATGGCCTTAGAACCTGAGGTTCAGGGTTCGATTCCCGGCTGAGCTCAAGTTCAATAATAATGTACAAAACTTAAAACGCCGTGCTAGCGTAGTCGACTGGTTGGAGGACTGTACGAAAGTTGCTCCAAAGTGAATAAACCTGCTCGCAGCGCCTTTAAACACTTGCGCAAAAAGCGCTATATGAATGAAGTTATTATGACGTCATATCTCATGACGTCATATCAACACCCCACAACACCATTCACGTGACGTCATCTCAACACCACACAATACCACCCGCATGACGTCAGCTCCTCATCAACTACAATACACCATACCACACGTCACCGCAGGCTTCGGCATGGAAGCTCGCTTCGACAGTCTGAGCCACACGGCGCGTCTCGTGTCGCCGCCTCTGGAGGCTAGCTCCGAGGAGCGGTGTCTGCGCCTCACGTACCACGCTTCTTCGGCCTCCTTCCACGCCTCCTTGCATCTCCACCGCACGCAAGATCCTCTGACGCAAGCGCTGCAAGAGGGCACTGGTCTACGCGCCCATTTCACCCTTCCCCCCTCCCACGTGACTGCCTCTTTTGAGGTGGCTGTACGGCTCTTGAGACACCTGGAATGGCACGATGGAGAAGATGGACGGAGGGAGGGTGGGGGGGTTTATAGTGGAGAAATTTTGGGTGGGGGTGCCGAGGATGGAGAGATGTTAAGATGGAATGAAGAGGAAAGGATGATCCGGATCAAGAGTGTTGACCTGCTTCAGAGGCCTTGTGAGCTGATGCAGCCTTTCTCAGGTTGACTGCCACTGCCGCCACCTGCCACCACTCACCACCACAGACGCCACCACTCACCACCACAGATGCCACCACTCGCCACAACAATAAATCTAGCAACAACAACAAAGATTTTCAAACTTCAACAACCACAACAACCACAGATGCAGCAGCGGTAAGATGCAGCTTCAAGAGCGCCAGTGTATGTGGTTACCGACTCACCTCCTTGGTCGCTATGCCGTGGCACTGGAGGCGCTGGAACGACCTCTGTGGAAAAGGATGTGGAAGAAGAAGAAGAGGAAAAGAAGGAGGAAGAGGAGGAGGAGGAGGAGGAGGAGGAGGAGGAAGAGGAGGAGGAGGAGGAAGAGGAGGAGGAGGAGGAGGAGGAAGAGGAGGAGGGCAGAAAGAGAAGGAGAGAAGAAGAGGAGGAAGAGGACTAAGAGGAAGAGAGAGAAAAAAAAGAGAAGGAGAACAAAGAAGAAAAGGAAGAGGAAGAAGAGGCGTTGTGGCTTTCGTGGTTGAGTCGTCTCATTGGTTGGGAGTGATGACGTCACCACTGCTTTCCATGAGGTCAGCAGCATGGGTGGAGGTGCGTGTGTTTGTGAGAGGAGAGGTGGCGTTGGAGGTGCGACTAGCAAACAGCCTACAGCAACCCACCCAGCGGGCATCCTTCGTTGGTCGGTCATCGCCTTAACGAGTGTTTTTTCATTATTATTAATATTATTGTTAATGTTGTTGTTGTCTTTGTTGTCATCATCATCGTCATCATCATCATCATCATCATCATCATCATCATCATCATCATCATCATCATCATCATCATCATCATCATCATCATCATCATCATCATCATCA
>OX387258.1:812175-817175 GCA_947562095.1 Branchellion lobata | reverse complement strand
ATGATGATGATGGTGATGATGATGATGATGATGATGATGATGATGATGATGATGATGATGATGATGATGATGATGATGATGATGATGATGATGGTGATGATGATGATGATGATGATGATGATGATGATGATGATGATGATGATGATGATGATGATGATGATGATGATGATGATGATGATGATGATGATGATGATGATGATGATGATGGTGATGATGATGATGATGATGATGATGATGATGATGATGATGATGATGATGATGATGATGATGATGATGATGATGATGAGGATGATGATGATGATGATGATGATGATGATGATGATGATGATGATGATGATGATGATGATGATGATGATGATGATGATGATGATGATGATGATGAGGATGATGATGATGATGATGATGATGATGATGATGATGATGATGATGATGATGATGATGATGATGATGATGATGATGATGATGATGATGATGATGATGATGATGATGAGGATGATGATGATGATGATGATGATGATGATGATGATGATGATGATGATGATGATGATGATGATGATGATGATGATGATGATGATGATGATGATGATGATGATGAGGATGATGATGATGATGATGATGATGATGATGATGATGATGATGATGATGATGATGATGATGATGATGATGATGGTGATGATGATGATGATGATGATGATGATGATGGCGTTGCTGATGGGATTGAAGGAAAGCTCCAACGACTGATGGAGCACTTGGCTCGCGAGCAGAAGAGGGGTGTGGAGGGGGGTGTGGAGGGGGGTGTGGAGGGGGGTGTGGAGGGGGGTGTGGAGGGGGGTGTGGAGGGGGGTGTGGAGGCAAGAAAAACAACATTGAACATCTCCTTCTCGTTCCAACTCATGGCACTTTTTTTCAAACCACCCTCCAAACCGCAGTGCAAGCCACGCAATGGAAATTTACTTTTAAGCACTTTGCAGAACCTGCAGCTTCGAGTGGGCAGGTGCACGAGCGACTCTTTTGCAGCAGAAGCCGATCTCAATGCTGCTACTACTACTACTACTACTACTACTACTACTACTACTACTACTACTACTACTACTACTACTACTACTACTACTACTACTACTACTACTACTACTACTACTACTACTACTACTACTACTACTACTACTACTACTACTACTACTACTACTACTACTACTACTACTACTACTACTACTACTACTACTACTACTACTACTACTACTACTACTACTACTACTACTACTACTACTACTACTACTACTACTACTACTACTACTACTACTACTACTACTACTACTACTACTACTACTACTACTACTACTACTACTACTACTACTACTACTACTACTACTACTACTACTACTACTACTACTACTACTACTACTACTACTACTACTACTTCTTCTAACAATGATTATGAAGTCATGGTCGACACCTCACGAGGACAAGAGCGCTGGGTTTTCGCCTCCTTCGTGGCTGTTGACCCGCAAGAGAGACAACATGGTTTCGATCTAATCCTGTATGATCCATACTAATCTGATTTTATCTAATCTAATCTAATCTAATCTTCTTATTTTACATAGTCAAGTTTAATCTAATCCAATCATAGATAACATATTGAAGATAAATCTAGGCTAATCTTATCTAACAGTCAAATCTATTCTAATCTAATCTTATCTGATCTAATGATTATGCTTTTTCATTTTAAATGTTCCCGAGGTCTAGAGTAAATCAAATCCTCTAAGGGTCGGAAGAGAGGCGAAACATGGAAAGAAAAAAAAAAGAAGGAAGGAAAAGAGGAAGAGGAAGGAGTTAAGAAAAGGAAAGAAAGAAAAGGAGTCAGGAAACGGAAAAGGAAGAAAAGGAGTTACGAAACGGAAAAGGAAGAGGAAGAGTGGAAAGAAGAAGAAAAGTTGGAAAAAGAAGAGGAAGAAAGATGAAGAAGAAGGAGAAAAAAGAGTTAAAAAAAGAAAGCAAAAGGAGGAAAAAATATTTTTTTAATGAAAAAAAAGAAGAATAAAAGAAAGAGGAAAAAGATGAGGAAGAGGAGGAGAAAGAAGAGGAGGAAGAGGAGGAGGAAGAGGAGGAGGAAGAGGAAGAGGAAGAGGCGGAGGAAAAGGAGGAGGAAGAGGAGGAAGAAGAAGAGGAGAAGGAAGAGAAGAAAGAGGAGGAGGAAGAGGAGGAGGGGGAAGAGGAGGAAGAGGAGAAGGAAGACGAGGAGGAAGAGGTTGACAGATGGAAGAGAAGGTGGTTTCACCAGCGTTTCCATCAACCCACAGAGTGCCAGCAACTGAACAATGGTCAGGGGTACAAAGGCCAAGTCAACACGACATTGTCCGGAAGGCCATGCCAGCAGTGGAAACACACTCAGCAGTACAAACAGCAGTACAAACAGCAATACAAACAGCAGTACACTCAGCAGCACACGCAGCAGCACACACAGCAGCAAAAACAGCAGCACATTCGGCAGAAGAAATCGCTGGAACAGCTGTCTGACCACCAAGAACGCCTGCCTAGCAACCATTGCAGAAGGCCTTCACAACCATCAGTCGCCAGCAACTGCTGGTGCTACAGCGGTCATCGCAAGCAGAGGAGGGAGTTTTGTGACGTTCCTGTGTGTCTTGGTGGGTGTTTGTGTGTCTGTGTGTTTGTCTGTCTTTCTGTCTGTGTGTCTATGTGTTTGTTTGTATGTGTGTCTGTGTGTCTGTTTGTCTGTGTGTCTGTGTTTCTGTGTGTCTGTGTTTCTGTGTGTCTGTGTTTCTGTGTGTCTGTGTTTCTGTGTGTTTGTATGCTTGAGTGAGTGTGTGTAGGTCTGGGTAGGGGCTTCGGCGTTATCATGTGCCCCCTTCTTTACCATTTTTTTCTTTCTTTATTATTTTTTATCCTTTTCTTTTTTTTCTTTTTTTCTTTTTTTTCTTTTTTTTCTTTTTTTCTTTTTTTTCTTTTTTTTCTTTTTTTTTCTTTTTTTATTTCTGTCATTTTTTCTGATTTTATTTTCATTTTCACCTTATTGAAGCGAATTTTGACAACTTCTGGTAAGTTTTCGAGAAAAGTTCTATGGTGGAACGTGATTGAGATTGAAAGTCCATCAGATCAAGAGTACTATAGAATGAATTGATGGATGCATGGATGGATGCATGGATGGATGCATGGATGGATGCATGGATGGATGCATGGATGGATGCATGGATGGATGCATGGATGGATGCATGGATGGATGCATGGATGGATGCCTGGATGGATGCATGGATGAATGCATGGATGGATGCATGGATGAATGCATGGATGCGAAGACCGATGGGCACGCAGACGAGATATACGTGAGTGACTTCTCAAGAGCCACAGAGCCGCCATCGGTGATGACGTCACAACGGAAATTCAAAGGACCCTGGTGTCTTAGTCTCTTCTTCGAAGCCTCTCTGGTGCTGCTGGAGGCGGTCGTTTGGAGAGATGCTGAAGAAGAAAAGGAGGAGGAGGTGGGTTGTTTGGAGAGATGGTGAGAAGGAGGAAGAGGAGGAGGTGGGTTGTTTGGAAAGATGGTGAGGAGGAGGAAGAGGAGGAGGTGGGTTGTTTGGAGAGATGGTGAGGAGGAGGAAGGGGAGGAGGTGGGTTGTTTGGAGAGATGGTGAGGAGGAGGAAGAGGAGGAGGTGGTGGGTTGTCTGGAAGATTGTGGGATGGATGAAAAAAAGAAGAAAGGTTGGTAGGAAAGAAGAGAAAGAAGACAAGGATAGTGGAAAAATTTTACAAAAATGATGATGATGATGATGATGATGATGATGATGATGATGATGATGATGATGATGAGGATGATGATGATGATGATGATGATGATGATGATGATGATGATGATGATGATGATGATGATGATGATGATGATGATGATGATGATGATGATGATGATGATGATGATGATGATGATGATGATGATGATGATGATGATGATGATGATGATGATGATGATGATGATGATGATGATGATGATGATGATGATGATGATGATGATGATGATGATGATGATGATGATGATGGTTACAAACAACACAATAGGTGTTATTGAAGGCTGAAATAACAAGAGAAGACGAACCAAGAAAGAATGGTTGGAAGAGAAGCAGCAGTAGTTGGGAGGAGAAAGAGGGTGGGGGAGAGAGAGATGAGAGGAGAGATAGAGATAGTGAGAAAGGAGAGAGGGAGCAATGGAGCTTTTGGCAAGGAGACGTTGACGTAGAAGGCAGTTTCCGGCTTTCGATCCAAGCTACTCCACTGCAAGAGACTTCAGCTTACGCACGTGTCCGCAAGGTCTCCATGCGGAAGCGTGTCTGCGCCCGTGGTGAGGTGGTGTGGCAAATTGGAGGTTGGTGGTAGTAGGTGCTGAGTTGTGGTAGTGGGATGGGGGGTGGTGGGATGGTGGGTGGTGGGATGGGGGGTGGTGGGATGGTGGGTGGTGGGATGGTGGGTGGTGGGATGGTGGATGGTGAAGAAACGAGGATGAATTGGAAAGAGGGAATGAGACAAAAGGTGGTGAGGTGGTGAGATGGTGAGGTGGTGAGGTGGTGAGATGGTGAGGTGGTGAGATGGTGAGGTGGTGAGGTGGTGAGATGGTGAGGTGGTGAGGTGGTGAGATGGTGAGGTGGTGAGATGGTGAGGTGGTGAGATGGTGAGGTGGTGAAATGGTGTAGTGGTGAGATGGTGAGGTGGTGAGATGGTGAGATGGTGAGATGGTGAGATGGTGAGGTGGTGAGATGGTGAGATGGTGAGGTGGTGAGATGGTGAGGTGGTGAGATGGTGAGGTGGTGAAATGGTGAGGTGGTGAGATGGTGAGGTGGTGAGATGGTGAGATGGTGAGATAGTGAGGTGGTGAGATGGTGAGGTGGTGAGGTGGTGATATGGTGAGGTGGTGAGATGGTGAGGTGGTGAGATGGTGAGATGGTGAGATGGTGAGATGGTGAGGTGGTGAGATGGTGAGATGGTGAGGTGGTGAGGT
>OX387258.1:792175-807175 GCA_947562095.1 Branchellion lobata | reverse complement strand
TGGGGGGAGTGGGGGGAGTGGGAGGAGTGGGAGGGGTGGGGGGAGTGGAAGGAGGGGGGGGAGGGGGGGGAGTGGGGGGAGTGGGGGGAGTGGGAGGAGTGGGAGGAGTGGGGAGAAAAGGGCGTGCATGGGAGAGTTGGTTCAAGCAGCAGACAAAGGCGCTCATGGCGGAAGTGAATGACAAGTGTTTATGGAAGGTGCTTCAAAAAGTACGTGAGTTTGAACAATGGCTGAAGAAGGTGGAGGATGGGAGCAAGTTCCGAAGGGTGGTGGTGGAGGAAGAGAACACGCAAGAAATCACGGCAGGCTTGGAAAGGATGATCGTGTGGTGGGAAAGAAGACAAAAGTTGTTGCTGGAAAGTGGCTTGAGCAAGAGACAGTTGTACAAAGAGGTGGCGGAAACACCTCTGCTTGAAAACCTCTCGTTGATGCTCGAAACAGGCACCTTTAAGCCCGCCAATAAAATGATGCAGACCTTCAAACACACGACCCTTCCCATGTACTCCGCCTTCCTCTCTCTCATGCACCGGCTGGAACACGTGTTGGGAGAACGAAGCGCCTTGGTAGCTGTGCAAGAGCTCCAGATGTTCAAATCATTCAAGGTACGTGTCTTTTGCGTCATTTGACGCTAATCTTGCTGAAACATTTGTATAGCGCTGATTAATAATTTTCAAAAGCACTTTGAAGTTGACTTTCGGATTTTGTTTCAAACTCACAAAGTTTCAAATCTCGAAGATGCTGGGAAGAAGGAAGAGGAAGGAAGCAGAAAAAACATCGGACCGGGGGAAGGAGGGGTGGAAGGATGGGGAGAAAAAAGAGTGGGAAGATGGGTGGAAGGATGGATGGGAGGATGGATGGAAGGATGGATGGGAGTACGGATGGAAGGATGAGTGGAAGGATGGATGGGAAAAAGGATGGGAGAATGAGTGGAAGGATGGATGGGAGGATGAGTGGAAGGAAGGATGGGAGGATGAGTGGAAAGATGGATGGGAGGATGAGTGGAAGGAAGGATGGGAGGATGGATGGGAGGATGGATGGGAGAAAGGATGGGAGGATGAGGGGAAGGATGGATGGGAGGATGAGTGGAAAGAAGGATGGGAGGATGGATGGGAGGAAGGATGGGAAGATGAGGGGAAGGATGGATGGGAGGATGGATGGGAGGATGAGGGGAAGGATGGATGGGAAGAAAAGTGGAAAGAAGGATGGAAGGATGAGTGGAAGGAAGGATGGAAGGAGCGGTGGATAAAAGCAATGGAGTCCTTTTTGCTCTTCATTCGTTGGTGGGGCAACCAGCACTTGAAGTCTATCAACCGCTCGCTGCAGGCTTGTGCTGTTGTTATTCCTGTTGTTGTTGTTATTCCTGTTGTTGTTGTTGTTGTTTCTGTTGTTGTTTTTATTGTTTTTGTTGTTGTTTTTGTTGTTTTTTTTGTTGTTGTTTCTGTTGTTGTTTTTATTGTTTTTGTTGTTGTTTTTGTTGTTTTTTTTGTTGTTGTTTCTGTTGTTGTTGTTGTTGTTCCTTTTGTTGTTGTTGTTTTTTTTTCTGTTGTTTCTGTTTTTGTTGTTGTTTCTGTTGTTTCTATTTTTGTTGTTTTTTTGCTGTTATTGTTGTCATCGCCACTACCATTTCCACAGCCACTACCACCACCGCCACCACCACCACCACCACCACCACCACCACCACCACCACCACCACCACCCCCACTGCCACAGGAGAGCAGAGAGGACGTGAGAGAGGGCATCTTTGTGGTTGGCAAGCTACACAGGCAGTTGCTAGGCAACCTCACGCCCATCTCCCCTATCAACGAACACTTCATCACGTTTGTTCCTTCTCCTCATTTTCTTTTTTTCCTTCTTTTTTTTTTTTCTTTTTTTCTTATTCCTCTTCCTCATAACAGATACAAAACATACATACAACATAGCAGGTACATACGAAACATACATACAACATAGCAAATACATACAAAACATACATACAACATACACATACATACAACATAGCAGATACATACAAGACATACATACAACATACACATACATACATACGAAACATACATACAACATGACACATACATACATACAAGACATACATACAACATGACACATACATACATACAACATGCACAAAAGGTCGAACCTGTTGAAGATGAATATCTACTTTGGCGAGATGAAGTACGAGAGAATCGTCAGCTCGGAGGCCTACGACTGGATCAACTTCTTTAGTGCATCCATCCATCCATCCATCCATCCATTCATTCATCCATCCATCCCTCCATCCATCCATCCATCCATCCATCCATCCATCCATCCATCCATCCATCCATCCATCCATCCATTTATCCATCCATCCATCCATCCGTCCATTCATTCATCCATCCATCCCTCCATCCATCCCTCCATCCATCCATCCATCCGTCTATCCCTCCATCCATCCATCCATCCATTCATTCATCCATCCATCCATCCATTCATCTATCCAATCATTCATTCATTCATTCATTCATTCATCCATCCATCCATCCATTCATTCATCCATTCATCTATCCATCCAGCTATTCATCGATCCATCTATTTAGTTTAGATTCAATTCAATTCTAATTAACCACACACACACACACACACACACACACACACACACACACACACACACACACACACACACACACACACACACACACACACACACACACACACACACACACACACACACACACACACACACACACACACACACACACACAACACACACACACACACACACACACACACACACACACACACACACACACACACACACACACAACACACAACACACACAGGTGACCTAGGCAGTTATTTTGGTCTTTTGATGGGCTGCAGTTTGTTGACTGTATTTGAGGCGAGTGATAATCTAATCTAATCTTTTTAATCGTATCTCATTTAATCTAATCCATTTTAATTCATCTTAATCTAATCTTATCTTTATAAATTCAATCAAATCTGTCTCATCCTGATTAATTTTCTGTATTTAGTCTGGTCTAATCTTACCTGAGATGAGCTGATCTGTCTACTCTAATCTTTTATAATCTAATCTAATCTAATCTAACCTAATCCAATCTAATCTGGCCTGAGCTATCAAATCTAATCAATCTCCATCTCAGGTGCTTGATTTGGTCATCTACACGTCGGTGGTCAAAGCGGTGGAAAGGTACCAGAGGTACGTACGTGAATCCCTCTGACCCTCCCCAAGCTCCCCCACCCACCCTTCTAAACCCTCTCCCCTCAGTCCCTTTGATCCCCTCCCCCCTCCCATCCCCTCTGACCTCCCTCCATCCTCTCTGACCTCCTTCCCCCCTCCCCTCATGTGTCATGTACTCTTGCTTGACTTACTCACTGTGCATATTCTACCACTACCAGCAACGATAACATTGACAACACCACCAACAATAAAAACAACAACAACAATAATACAATACAATACGAAAACGAATATTATTATAGTGGCATTAACCCCGTAGAGTTTCGAGGCCACAAAACAATAACAACAAAACAACATCAACAACAACGCCAATAACAACGCCAACAACAACACCAACAACAAAACCAACAACACCAACAACACCAACAACACCAACAACAACAACACCACCAACAACAACACCAACAATATGAGTAACAATGCGAAGAAGCAGCAAACGCTGTTACACAAGACATTTTGCGCGTCAAGTAGCTGTCGCGCCCTCAAAACATTGAACACCACGTGACCTCGATGTGTTTTCACTCAAAATACACTTGATTTCTGTTTCACTTCGTGTTCTACGCGTGAATGGGAAGATAAAACAATGCAAAAAATGACAATAAATCCAAAAAGGTTGTTTGTAAAGCTAATCTAATCTAATCTAATCTAATCTAATCTAATCTAATCTAATCTAATCTAATCTAATCTAATCTAATCTAATCTAATCTAATCTAATCTAATCTAATCTAATCTAATCTAATCTAATCTAATCTAATCTAATCTAATCTAATCTAATCTAATCTAATCTAATCTAATCTAATCTAATCTAATCTAATCTAATCTAATCTAATCTAATCTAATCTAATCTAATCTAATCTAATCTAATCTAATCTAATCTAATCTAATCTAATCTAATCTCGAAAGAGTCCACAGAACAGCTCTTACTACCTCTGCATGGGGCCAGTGGCATAGAAATGCCAAATTATGCGAGCCCTTTCTTCACTGAATTTTGAAACCTTGTGACTGATTTTTTTTCTTTTTTCTCAATCTAATCTAATCAAAAAATGTGTAACGTGCCTTTTAGCCCGATGTTCAAAGGCGCTCCCATGGAAACGGTTTTACTCTCTGTGGGCTACTAGAGTACTGGACACTCTAGGAGGGCGTCTGTACGTTACATAGAACTTAAACCAATCATACTTCCCAAAGGTACAGGCCAATCATTATGCAGCAGGCGCAAAATGTTGAACAAAAAACCATAGTTATGAATTGTCAGTGCGAAAAACGGATAAAATTGACCACAAGCAATAAAAACAAACTCGTGAAACTGCAAAGGGTCAGAATATGAATAAGTCAAAAAATAAATCAAATTAATACTGAAGGGTATAAAGCAGTTTTAAATAATATCAAATAACTAAGAAAAAACGTTTTATGTTACAAAAATAGTTATAAAAAAAATTAAAACAGAGAAACTCATCAAAATGTTGAATATCATAGGTGACTGAGAAAAGGTTGCTAACAATTTCTTCTTATTTTCATAATTTAAATGTCTTTTTTGGTAAAAGTGAACTTTAGATGAATAAATAAAATTCATTAAACTAAATTCAATCAAGATTTAATCATATATATTGTCTGAAAAATTTTTTTTTCATTCTTTTACAACAAAAAAAGTTAAATCGATTAAAAAAATAAGGCGGGTGGTGATTAGTCAATCATACCTGATAAAAGAATTAATAATATTGGAATTATTTATTCGAATAAGTTAGAAATAGCTTAAAATACTTAAATTAAGGTTTTATTTAAATCAGGTTTCATTGTATATTCGGAAAAATATATAAACGAGTAGAATTTAGAGTTTGTTAGTCACTAAGAGTTTAAACCGTATTTTTGTATGGTATTCATAAAAACATAAAATGACTAAAGATAGATTAGCTGCTTTGAAAGCGGTGAGTTGATTTTGTTTTTGAGAAAAAATGTTTTCATTAGAAACTCATAAAGTTTTTTTAAAAAATAATTAAGACCTTCAAGTGAGTTCTTGTCTGATTGAATAGGCTCTCTAATAAGCATAGCTAATTTGAAACTACACTCTTATTTTGATTATTAGCTCATTTGAAACATTAATATCAAACTATCAACAAAATATTTTTTTCAACAATTGTTTTTTTTCCCAAAAACTGCTTCCTAATTTATTATTATACAATTATTTCCTATTCTTTCAAAGCAATATTTCATACTTTATCATTTTTAACTTTAACGAGGCCTTCTATCAATTATTGAAGTAGTTTTAATTTTACTAACTTTTTAGCTATACTCTTAATGTAAATGTCCTGACACTCATCTTCAAGTGTGACTAAAAGCTAAAAAACATGGATGGTAAACAGCCAACTCACTGCAACAATGCACTGCCACACGTGTATGAATGAAGCCACCATGAATGATAAGTCTTTTTTCAGAGCCTCAGGCCAGACAATTATTAATCGATCCAATTAGGGATGGTCATGGAAAAATTTGAAAAAATAAGCTTCAAGTTCAAGTTTGAAAGAGGAAAGTAAACTTTTAATTCTCATTCTCAATGGCAGAGAGTTCTAAACAGCAGGAGATGAATTTTTAAAAGCTTCTTTTGAGATGTTGTCCATGTTGGGTTATCACTTGACGAGTGGGATAGTTAATGTGACGTTTGTTGGATGAGGTTGCATCAGTAGGTTGCTGGTGTAGGGGTTGATAGAGACTTGAAAGTTAACAATGCAATCTTGAAAATTATTCTTGATTGCACTGGAAGCCAATGAAGTTGAATAAGACAGCTTTGTGAAAAATGAGGGAGGTAGTGGTCCGGTCTTGTAGTGTTCAATGCAACCTGAGCTGCTTTGCCCACTGTACTGCTGTACCACATAGGCTTGCAGTAGCTCAAGCCAAACTAAACAGCAGGCCAGGGTTGAGGCCATGCCAGTTGAGAGGAATGGATGGATGGGAGGGATGGCTTGAAGGTGGTGGAGGAGGGCGCATGCAAGAAACAGCCTTCATGAAAACAATAGAATCATAATAATAACAAACATAGAGCATATATATTTCATAATTATAATCTTCAAAACAGATATTTTGAGATCTTTGTAGTTTTGTTTTTACAAGCAGTGGTGGTTGCGACCTTGAGGCCACGTTGCATGACGTAATGGTGAAGGGGGAGGGGGAGGGGGTTTGAGGACATTGTGACAGGATCATAAAAATAAGGCATAATGGGCGTGTAACAATGCAAGCGGTCGTGAAGGAGCGCCTAAGTCGCTTGTCTTGCGTTTTAAAAATTTAAAAAATTAAAAATATTATAATAATAATAATAATTTTTATTATTTTTTTCTTTATATTATTATTATTATTATTTTTGTTGTTGTTATTATTATTATTATTATTGTTATTATTATTGTTTTTTTATTTTTTTTATTTTTATTATTATTATTATTATTTTTTTTTTTTTTTTTTTTATTTTTAGCGATCATTAAAAACATTTAAATTTGGATTGAAGTTATGAAAAGAAACGTCTTGTGGTTGGTGGAATGGTGGATGTGGTGGTGGGATGATGGATGTGGTGGTGGAATGGTGGATGTGGTGGTGGAATGGTGGGTGTGGTGGTGGAATGGTGGGTGTGGTGGTGGAATGGTGGGTGTGGTGGTGGAATGGTGGATGTGGTGGTGGAATGGTGGGTGTGGTGGTGGAATGGTGGATGTGGTGGTGGAATGGTGGATGTGGTGGTGGAATGGTGGATGTGGTGGTGGGATGGTGGATGTGGTGGTGGGATGGTGGATGTGGTGGTGGAATGGTGGGTGTGGTGGTGGAATGGTGGATGTGGTGGTGGAATGGTGGATGTGGTGGTGGAATGGTGGATGTGGTGGTGGAATGGTGGATGTGGTGGTGGGATGGTGGATGTGGTGGTGGAATGGTGGGTGTGGTGGTGGAATGGTGGGTGTGGTGGTGGAATGGTGGGTGTGGTGGTGGAATGGTGGGTGTGGTGGTGGAATGGTGGGTGTGGTGGTGGGATGGTGGGTGTGGTGGTGGAATGGTGGGTGTGGTGGTGGAATGGTGGGTGTGGTGGTGGAATGGTGGGTGTGGTGGTGGAATGGTGGGTGGGGTGGTGGAATAGTATGAGGCATGCGAGTGAACTCGACAAATTTCTTGACAATAATAATAATAATAATAATAATAATAATAATAATAATAATAATAATAATGATAATAATAATATTCATAATGTCACTCAGGCCCAAGGGGACCAGGAGGAGGAGGAGGAAGAGGAGGAGTTTGGAGTGAGTAACAAGGCTTGCAATGGAACCTTTATGGATAACTTCTTTGAACAGGTGTTGTTGGTGTTGTTGTGGTTGTTGTGGTTGTTGTTACTGTTAATTATGAAATTAATGAGTTACTGAAACGCACCAACAACAACAACACTACAGCCACAACAACATTACCACAGTTAAATCATAGTACCAACAACAACACCACAGCAACAGCAACAATAACACAGCAGCAGCAACAACACCACAACAACAGCAACAACAACACCACAGCAACAGCATAGCAACAGCAACAACATTTGCAGATTGAAAACATTCGAGGCATGGTGCACAGGATCTCAGCGAACGTTGAAAAGGTCAAGAAGATCCATTCCGCCATCCTCGCCTCCCCCCAGACCGACCACAGTGCGTTCTTTTGTTAACCACTGCCTCTGCTGCTACTACTGCTGCCACCACCACCACTGCTACCGCCACCACTGCCACCAACACCACTGCCATCATCGCCACTGCCATTATCACTACTGCGACCACCACCACCACCACTGTTACCACAACCAAGCTCACCCCTCAGAATCACGTGCATGTTGCGTGTTGCCTTATTCTTTGTCGCTCCCAACTTTTAATGTCAATATCATCCTCGTCATCATCATCATCATCATCACCATCATCCCCATCATCATCCCCATCATCATCATCATCATCATCATCATCATCATCATCCCCATCATCATCATCACCATCATCACCATCATCCCCATCATCATCCCCATCATCATCATCATCATCATCACCATCATCCCCATCATCATTCCCATCATCATCATCATCATCATCATCACCATCATCATCATCATCATCATCACCATCATCACCATCATCATCATCATCATCATCCTCGTCATCATCATCATCATCATCATCATCACCATCATCCCCATCATCATCCCCATCACCATTATCATCATCATCATCATCATCATCATCATCATCATCATCCCCATCATCATCATCACCATCATCATCACCCCACAGAGATGAAGGATGAGTTGGAGACGTTGATGTCAGAAATTAAAAATGTGGCTCGGAACGTCAAAGAGAAGCTCAAAGGTGTCTTCATTCATCCATCATTCATTCATTCATTCATTCATTCATTCATCCATTCATTCGTTCATTCATTCAGTCACTCAGTCTTTCATTCGTCCAGTTATTTATTAATTTTTCTTTAATTCTTTATTTATTTATCCAGTCATTCATATATATATATATATATACACACACACACACACACACACACACACACACACACACACACACACACACACACACACACACACACACAGTGATAGAGCAGGGCATAGGCATGCAGGAGCAGACAAGCAAGTACTCAGCAGACCTCCGCATCAGACAAACACACGTCTGTCCCTACCACAACCCATCCATCCATTCATCCATTTATCCATCCATTCATCTATCCATCCATCCATCCATCCATTCATCCATTCATCTATCCATCATCCCTCTATCTATCTATTCATAAATCCATCTATTCATCCATCCATCTATCCATTCATCCATCTTTCTATACATCCATTCATTTTTTCACTCATTCTTCTGTCCATCCTTCCATCCATCCATCCATCAATCCACCCATCCATCCATCCATCCACTTCCACCACCGCCACAGCACGCCACTCTGACTCGTCAGTTCGTGGAGGCGATGAACGAGTACAACTCCTGTCAGGTGGAATACAGGTTATTATTATTTTTATTTTTATTATTTTTATTTTTTTCAATTGATTTTTTTTTTCTTGTTTTTTTTGGAATTGCTATTTTTGTTATTGTTATTGTTTTTTTCATTAATTATTGTTTATTATTTTTATTTTGTTGTTATTATTTTTATTTTTGTTATTATTATTATTTTTGTTGTTGTTATTATTATTATTTTCCACTTCAATGAATATTCATTTATTTTTCCGCGCCAACAGAGATCGCTGTAAGGCTCGAATACAAAGACAACTGGAGATAGGTGGGTGTCTCTGTGATGATGATGATGATGATGATGATGATGATGATGATGATGATGATGATGATGATGATGATGATGATGATGATGATGATGATGAGGATGATGATGATGATGATGATGATGATGATGATGATGATGATGATGATGGTGATGATGATGATGATGATGATGATGATGATGATGATGATGATGATGATGATGATGATGATGGTGATGATGATGATGATGATGATGATGATGATGATGATGATGATGACGATTATGATGATGATGATGATGATGATGATGATGATGATGATGTTGGTGATGATGATAATGATGATGATGACGATGATGATGATGATGATGATGATGATCACCACCTGACAGCGGGCAGGACCACGACAGACGACGAGCTGGAGAAGATGCTCGAGTCGGACAACCCTGCCATCTTCACCCAAGAGGTCTCCCCTCTCTGGTCTCTCTCTCTCTCTCTCTCTCTCTCTCTCTCTCTCTCTCTCTCTCTCTCTCTCTCTCTCTCTCTCTCTCTCTCTCTCTCTCTCTCTCTCTCTCTCTCTCTCTCTCTCTCTCTCTCTCTCTCTCTCCTCTTTCTCCTCCTCTTCCTTCTCCTCCTTCTCTTCCTCCTCCTCCTCCTTCTCCTCTTCCTCTTCCTCCTCCTCCTCCTCCTCCTTTTCTCCTTGCAGATAATCACTGAGACTCAGCAGGCAAAGCAGAGTCTGAAGGAGATAGAAGAGAGACACAACGACATCATGCAGCTTGAGCACAACATCAGAGAACTCAGGGACATGTTCGTCGACATGGCTGTCCTCATCGAGTCACAGGTGCATGCATGCATGGGTGAATGCATGGTTGAAAGCATTGGTGAATTCGTGGATGAATGAATGGTTGAATGCGTGGATGAATGCATGGTTGAATGCGTGGTTGAATTCGTGGGTGAATGCATGGTTGAATGCGTGGTTGAAAGCACGGGAAGATAAATGAATACATGAATAGGTGAATGAATTCATGCATTGGTGGGTAAATGAATGCATGCATGATTGGGTGACTGGATGCATTCGGTTGTCTATGCCTACCGGATGAATGAATGAGTATATTCATGCATGCATGGATTCGATGAATGCATGGATTATCATACTACTTGCTGCCTTTTCATTCCCTTGTCGGGTTTCGCAACACAAAATTTCTCCTCTACTGCCTTCTCCTACCACACACCTTCCACTGCCTGCCTTCTCTAACCACTGCACACCCACCACACACCACCGCCACTATTCTCAACACACCACCCTACCACCATCCACCACCACCACCATCCACCGCCACCACCGCCACCACCACCACTTCACCACCACCGCCACTTCATCACCACAGGGGGAAATGATAGACAGGATCGAGTACAACGTTGAGAAATCCATCGACTACATCGAGACTGCCAAGACCGACACCACCAAGGCAGTCAAGTACCAGAGCAAGGCCCGGAGGGTGGGTGTCCTTTTCTGTGTCCTCTTCTGTGTCTTTTTCTGTTTTCCTCTGTGTCCTACTCTGTGTCCTCCTCTATGTCTTCCTCTGTATCCTCCTCTGTTTTTCTCTCTGTCCTACTTCTTGTCCTCCTCTGTGTGCTCTTCTCTGTATGCTATGTCCCACTCCATCACCACCTCATCATCACCATATGCTTTCAGTCCATCATCATCATGCTTTCAGTCCATCATCATCATTGCATAGTTAACATTCGCTAACCTCAGTAGGTGCTCGGAACATTTTGAGTCTGTGTCATGTTCATGTAGTTAAGGATTTTGAGGGCTTTCGGATGCTTTATACACCTTTTTAAGGATTTGGGAGGATTTGGAAGGATTTGGAAGGATTTGGGAGGATTTGGAAAGATTTGGAAGGATTTGGGAGGATTTGGAAGGATTTGGAAGAATTTGGAAGGATTTGGAAGGATTTGGAAGGATTTGGAAGGATTTTTAAGGATTTGAAAGAATTTAAGAAATTTTTTTTTTGTTTTTTAAGGACCATTCAGTTGAATATTTCAAAGTCTATAATGCATTCTTAGGAATGCACCATTCACTATAACAGCATGCATTCATTCATGCCTCAACAGAAGAAATTCATTTGCATCGTCATCGCCATCGTCGCCATCATCATCATTTGTCTCATTTTGGGCCTCTCCATCGGACTGAACAGATGACAACAACAAGCGATAAACAACAACAAACGATAAACAAAAACAACAAATAAACAACAAATGATAACCAATAAATAATATTAAACAACAACAATAAATGATAAACAACAACCATAAATGATAAACAACAACAATAAATGATAAACAACAACAGATAATAATAAACAACAACCATAAATAATAAACAACAACAATAAATGATAAACAACAACAAATAATAATAACCAACAACAATAAATGATAAAAAAACAACAAATAATAATAAACAACAACAATAAAGGATAAACAACAACAAATAATAATAAACAACAACAATAAATGATAAACAACAACAACCATAAATGATAAACAACAACAAAAAATGGTAATAGACAACAACAAGTGGTAAAAAACAACAAGCGATAAACAACAACAAATGATAGACAACAACAACAACTGATAAACAACAACAACAACAAATGATGCAGTTTTTTTTAAATTAAACTAAGTTGACCAAAGAAGCAAGAGTTAGGAGGGTGTTGAGCGACAACTTACAGATGTGGAGGGCTCTTTGACCACCTTGTAAATATCCCCACCATCCGTCAAAATCCCTCCAAGGAAACTTCTTCCTGCAAACATTCAATCTTTTAATCCTTTAATCTTCATTAATCATTTCTTCCTTAATCATTTCTTCCTTAATCATTTCTTCCTTAATCATTTCTTCCTTAATCATTTCTTCATTAATCATTTCTTCATTAATCATTTCTTCCTCAATCATTTCTTCCTTAATCATTTCTTCCTTAATCATTTCTTCCTTAATCATTTCTTCCTTAATCATTTCTTCCTTAATCATTTCTTCCTTAATCATTTCTTCCTTAATCATTTTTTCTTTTGATCATTTCTTTTTTAATCATCTGCCCTTAATCATTTGTTGTTAATCATCTGTCATTAATCATCTTTCCTTAATCATTTGTCAATTATTTTTCGTTAATCATCTGCCTTTAATCATTTGTTGTTAATCATCTGTCATTAATCATCTTTCCTTAATCATCTGTCCTTAATTATTTTTCGTTAATCACCTGTCATTAATCATCTATCCTCAATCAACTGTCCTGTATGCCTTGTCGATATGTAACCAGTGGATGTCGTAACAATGTACGTCGTAATTGCTTGTTATTGGGGATGCAACAAACATTTGCATCAGGAAGCATATGCAATTTGGATTAATTTAATATTTAATTGGGTCTTTGTCCTAATTTAATTGGGTCTCTGTCCTAATTTAATTGAGTCTTTGTCCTAATTTAATTGAGTCTTTGTCCTAATTTAATTGGGTCTTTGACCTAATTTAATTGGGTCTCTGTCCTAATTTAATTGAGTCTCTGTCCTAATTTAATTGGGTCTCTGTCCTAATTTAATAGGGTCTTTGTCCTAATTTAATTGAGTCTTTGTCCTAATTTAATAGGGTCTTTGACCTAATTTAATTGGGTCTCTGTCCTTATTTAATAGGGTCTTTGTCCTAATTTAATTGAGTCTGTCCTAATTTAATAGGGTCTTTGACCCTCATTAATTTAATTTTAATTTATTTTAATTTAATATGCAATTAACCTTCATATTGAACAAATGGCCTTGAAGCTCTTGGCTTGAACGCCACTCCAATCATGTTTATAGCTGCATCCTCGTTCCTCGTTCTCTCGTTCCATGTTCTCTCGTTCCATGTTCTCTCGTTCCTCGTTCTCTTGTTCTTTGTTTTCTCGTTCCTTGTTCTCTCGTTCTGTGTTCTCTCGTTTCTTGTTTTCTCGTTCTGTGTTCTTTTGTATTTTGATTTTTTTGTATTGTTCTCTATTTTGTTTTCAGTTTTGTTTTGTATTGCTTTTTATTAAATTGTATTGTATTGTATTTTTTCGTTTTGTATTATTCTGTATTGTATTGTATTGTCTTTTATTGTTTTGTTTTTTTGTATTGTATTTTTTTTTCTTTCTTATTGTATTGTATTTTTTTTCATTTTTTTAATGTTTTTTTTAATTGTTTGTTTGTTTATTGTATGTTTCTTGTTGCATAACCCAACTTACATCCTCTCCCTTTTGCCTCCTACGCCTTAAGCGCCTCGTAGCAGAGCGCTTTTGAACGGTGTGGAGTCAGCGCTATATAAATGATTTGATTTGATTAAATTAGCGCTGAAGTCTGCCATTAAAAAAACTATCATGGAAGAAATGGTGAGGAAATGAAGGAAGGAAGGAAGGAGAAATGAAGGAAGGAAGGAAGGAAGGAATGAAGGAAGGAAGGAAGGGAGGAAGAAAGGAAGGAAGAAGGAAGGAAGGAAGGAAGGAAGGGAGGAAGGAAGGAAGGAAGGGATGAAGAAAAGGAGGAATAAATGAGGAAAAAGCACCCATGAAACCCTGTGGAAGCAACTCGAAGACACCCTCGTGAGTTCCCCTCAAGTTTATTAATATTTTCATTTTGATTATTATTATTATTATTATTATTGTTATTATTATTATTATTTTACTCATATTTTTATCATCACCATCATCATCATCATCATCATCATCATCATCATCATCATCATCATCAGCATCATCATCATCATCATCATCATCATCATCATCAGTTCTACTTTTTCAACGCAACTAAACATATGCTACTGGGACTAACACCGGGCAACTAACGGGCAACAGCTACTCACCGTTAAAATGATGTAACAGTTACTTACCGTTACACTGGGCAACAGTTACTTACCGTTACACTGGGCACCAGTTACTTACCGTTACACTGGGCAAAAGTTACTTACCGTTACATTGGGCAACAGTTACTTACCGTTACACTGGGCAAAAGTTACTTACCGTTACAATACTGTAACGATTAGTTAAGGGTACTTTGTTTAATATCCCTTTCAGTTTGTATTCCAAAAGGAACTTGAGGTTCCTTTATGAAATTTTAATAATTCCATAATAACTTGATTGTTTCATTACGATGTCACCTCCTCCCCACACCCTCCTCCCCACCCCTCCTCCCCACACCCTCCTCCCCACACCCTCCTCCCCACCCCTCCACAGCCCTTCACACCCTCCCCACACCTCCACACCCCTTCACACCCTCCCCACACCTCCACACTCCTCCCCACACCTCCACACCCCTCCACACCTTCCCCACACCTCCAAACCCCTCCACACCTTCCCCACACCTCCAAACCTCTTCACACCTTCCCCACACCCTCTCCACGCCCCTCCACACCCCTCCACACCTCTCCACACTCCTCCACTTATCTCCACATCTCCTTCTCACTCCCTTCCACATTCCTTCAGAAGCTGGCAATTATCGTCGT
>OX387258.1:769675-784675 GCA_947562095.1 Branchellion lobata | reverse complement strand
TTATTACTATCAGTGGTGTTGGTGCCAGCCGATCCCGAGTCAGAGTTGACTTGGTTGACATACACGTTGTGACGTTGATCGTTGATGACGTCATGTAAAGCGACATCAATGACGTCAGTGTTGTTGAGGTTGTTGTTTTGATTGTCTGTTGCATCTTTTCTGACCATCTGCATTATTGTTATTATTTGTTTATTTTTATTGATAATATTATTATTCTATTGTTATTATTATTAGAAATATTATTATTTTATTATTATTACTACTATTATTGTTATTGGGCACACACACACAAAAACATACACGCACACGCACACGTATGAGCAAACACACGCATACGCATAAACAAACACACAAACACACAGACACACAAACACACAAACACACAGACACACAAACACACAGACACACAAGCACACAGACACCAGCACCTTGACGTCTTTAGCCAGCTTAGCAGCAATGAGGTCGGTATGGACGTTGTTGTTCTCCCACGGTTCGTCGTATTCCTTGCTGGATCTGTGAGTGCATGTTGTTGTGGTGTTGCTGTTGTTGTGGTATTGCTGTTGTTGTGGTGTTGCTGGTGTTGTGGTGTTGCTGTTGTTGTGGTGTTGCATTTTGTTGTGGTTTTGCTGTTGTTTTGGTTATTTTTGTATTGTGGTTGCATTGTGCTTCACATTGCTGCATATTGCTGTTGCATGATGTTGTATGCTGTTGCATGATGTTGTATGCTGTTGCATGTTGTTGTATGCTGTTGCATGATGTTGTATGCTGTTGCATGGTGTTGTATGTTGTTGCATGGTGTTGTATGGTGTTGTATGTTGTTGCATGGTTTTGCAGGTAGTGTTGCATGTTGTTGTCACCTGGAGTCCTTATCTTGTGGCTTGAGATCCCACGGCTTGTCATAGCCTTCATGACACCTGCCATCCTTCCTGTGAGGCTCCCAGTCCCATGGAACCTCGTAGCCTGGTGGAGGTAGTGATGGTGGTGGTGGTGATTGTGGTGATAAAGGTGATGGTGGTGGTGGCGGTGATAGTGGCGATTGTGGTGATGGTGGCGATGGTGATGGTGGCGGTGGTAATGGTGGCGGTGGCCACCATTACCACCAATATTACCACCATTACATCTCTAAACAATACAAACAATATACAAATGACATGACAGACGAACCAACTCGACTTCTCACATCCATGCAGCTCGGAGTGCTCTCCTGTGGTCTTCTTGTGCTCCCTTCTTCATTGTCGCCATCATCATCGTCGTCATCATCATCATCATCATTGATATTATTATTATTATTATTATTATTATTATTGCCGCTGTTATTGTTGTTATTATTGTCGTTGTTGTTGTCAAGGCTTCCAGTTGTTAAATTATAACTATTATTATCATTATCAGTATCACCATTATCATTATTATTGTTATTAGTAGCAGTAGCAGCAGTAGTAGTAGCAGTAATAGTAGTACTCACAAGTTCACCAACCACCACAGCCTCATCTGCAACCTCAGCAGCACTGACCACAGAAGCCTCATCGACCACCGCAGCAGCATCAAATTGATCTTGCAAGACATCAGCTGCCGCCTCCTTGCTCCACGCCTCCTCATAGCAACCAGCTCTCTGGTTGTCATGGCGACGTGGTGGTCGGTGAGCGAGCGCTTCAGAGCTGCTGCGACCATCGTCGTCGTCGTCGTCATCATCATCACAGGTGGAATAGGTGCTGTTGAAGGCGTCTTTGAAATCTGAAAAAATGGGATACAATGAGGTACATGCAATACAATACAATACAAAACAACACAGTAAAATACAACAAAACACAAAACAATACAACATAATACAATACAATATATCGCAATGCAACACAAAACAATACAATAAAATACAAAAAATACAATACAATACGATAAAATATAAAACTATACAATAAAACACAAACTATAAAAATACATTACAATAGAATACAAAAAAACACAATACAATACAAAGCAATACAAAAAAAATAAATACAATACAAGGCAATACAATACAAGGCAATACATTACAAGGCAATACAATACAAGAAAATACAATATGAGGCAATACAATACAAGGCAATACATTACGAGGCAATACATTACAAGGCAATACAATACAAGAAAATACAATATGAGGCAATACAATACAAGGCAATACAATACAAATCAATACAATAAAAAGCAATACAATACAAGGCAATACAATACAAGGCAATACAATACAAAGTGCTACAAGGGAGCTTGACACAACTCTGCACAATGCATGCATGCAAGAGCTATTAATCACCGCCTGGTTTGTTGTTGTTGTTTTTGTTGACATTGATGTTGTTGTTGCTGATGTCATTGTTGTTGATGTTATTGTTGTTGTTGTTGTTGATGTTGTTGTTGTTGTTGTTGTTGTTGATGCCATATATTGGTTCTTGCAGCTCAGACTGCAGCAGGAGCTTCAGTTGAGTGTATCTGCAAAAGTGTTTTTAATTATGATAATAACAATCACCATTGATATGATTATATGATAACAATCAACATTAATATAATTATATCAACGACACCACAGCCACCCTCATGGCCACCAGCATGGTGTCCTCATGCAGACGGAGCACCTCTCATAGTCTCGGGAGCGGAAGGACATCCGAGCCTGCTGGTACTGCCCTTCCAGCTTGAGGGCCACATCATTAAGCAGTCCCCCTATCTGCTGCGCCTCCATGCGGTTCTCATAGTGGCTTCCATGCGGCTGTTGGTGGCTCATGTTGCTGTTGTCGGCGTTGTTGTTGTTGTTGTTGTTGTTGTCAACATTGTTGCTGTCGACGTTGTTGTTGTTGTTGTTGAAGTAGTTGTTTTTGAGAACTTGAGAGCGAGCGTACTGGAGGGCGGCAAGGACTTCGGAGAGGAAAGCTGCATTCTCCCGATCTCTCCGCGACACCTGGTACCCCAGACTGCTGCTGTTGTTGTTGCTTGTTGAGTGGAAGTTGTCTGTCGAGTTTCCGTGCGGGCTGTCACAGGGAGCAATCATTTCTGAGTGGTTGGGTTGAATAATTAAGTAATTAAACAATTAGATTGGATAACTAATTAGCTGGTTAATTAATCAGGTTATTAATTAATCAGTTTATCAGTTAATTAGTTTATTAATTATTTATTTGTTTATTTATTTATTTATTTAATTGAGTTGATGGGCACCTGTGAGCCACCTCTGGATGTCCCTCCAGCACTGTTCCTGGAAGAGGGGTCGAGTGGTCACAAGGTCATTTTCATAAATGTTCCTCACTCCCTCCTCCTGTGCATGAGTATAATAATGACAATAATAATAAAAATAATAAAAATAATAATAATCATCATCATCACCATCATCATCATATAAGCTACTGCTAAGCTACCTCAACCTGAACTTATCAAAACATTTGCACCACCACCACCCCCACCGACGTGCTTTTTGGTCAAGTCCAGCACAGCAGCATCAGGAGCCTTGAACTCAAAGTCACTGCTGGAGCAGGCTGAAGATCCGAGCCATGATGAGGGGGGACCTGGCAGGATGTCATCCATGTAGACTTCCTCATCCCCCAAATCTCCATCCCCATTTGTGCAACCACTTTTGACCAATTGTTGTGGAGAAAACTGGAATTTATACTTCAGTTGTTAATGTCGTTATATAATATGCGTGAAGCTAATAAAATCTAATAAAAAAATTCATGAGGCGCCTTTTGGAATTCTGTTCAAAGGCGGTTTCAGAGGAACATAAGTTGCACTAGTTGTTGCGTGGTTGGTTACTTATTTTTGAAAAATTCCATGGCAACATTAACGATAAGCACTTGTTGAGGTTGTTGAACGTTGGGCAAGGCGATTGGGGGGTCGTTCAATGCAGGCTGTTTCACTCGATTGGTTTCAATTGAGGGACTTGACGAAGCAGACGACGATTTTTTGTTGCCAATCCCCAAATGTTTTAGCAATTTAGCCATTTTTTATTCCAAACAATTTTCACGTTACGAAACAACAAACGGTCCAACGCAGAGAATGCGGTATTAAAGAACACAACCAACCGACTGCATGTTAATGCCCAGGCGGGATTAAAAGTGGATGCATCCTGCGACAACTTACCCGGCAATTCATTCGTAATTCATTCAATTCACGACAGGCGAGTATTTTTTTATTTAAGGCTTAAATAAAAACTTTGAGAGCGGACCACGGATGAGAAATTACATAATTATCAACATCAACCAGTTACACAGAACAACCGATTAGATAGAATTTGAATCAATACGGGGTACAAGAGCCTAAAGTAAATATACATTCGACATTACGTTGCACCTGGCACAGAAAATAAGGAGGGACATTATAAATATAAACCTTGAGAAGAACATTTAGTAATAACACTAGAAAATAACATGCCAAATACTGTTGTAAAGCAGTCAATCGCGAAACCCTAATCGATTAAACATCTTCTTCTGCTTCTTCATCAACCTCCTCTTCGTCATCCTCTTCATCATCTTCTTCGCCACTGTGGTCTGCCATCTCCGAGGCCTGCAGGCATTGAAAAAAAGTGCATGATTTTTTGCAAAATAAAAAAATTCAAGAGCCTATCGCAAACGTCACGAATTGGCGCCACGAAGATGTTCAATCGGTCAGACGAGCAACTAACCAGATAGTACTGCAGGGGATTGGGCCAAATGTCGTCTTTGAAGGCCTCACCCAACTCATCAACCCCGAGCAGATCCTCCTGACTCGAGAACCAGTTGAAAAATGACTCACTCATCTCGTCGTGTGAGCGTTTCTTCTTGCCAGCGGCATCGCCTGCCTTGGCGCCATTGGCTGTCTTCTTGATGAGGTCCTTGCCTGCTTTCCAAGTGATGGACGAAGACTTGATTGTTGGCTCACCTGACTCACCCATGTGGAACTCCTTGCTCAGTACACTGCAAAGCAAGTCAATTGGACTTTTGTTAATTTCATACTGGATGACATTTTTTTTTACTTTTTAAAAAGATGGATATGTTTGTTGTTAGTAATGAAAATAGTTTTAATTTTTAACGGAGGCTCCGAGCTTCAAATTTGTGGCAACTGATTTGATTCCAAATGAATCGAGGCATTGTGAGGCCTTTTTTGTATAATGCTTTGAAATTGAATTTATCATCATCATAAATGAATAAATAAATAAATAAATAAATAAATAAATAAATAAATAAATGAATAAAGAAATAAATAAATAAATAAAATGAAAATATAAATAAGGAAATATAGAAATTTAACTTGTGAAGTGCCGATGTAAGCAACTGAGGCGCAACTAGTTGACTAAGCCACCCTAGCATGGCGTCTGTTCTTTACACGAGTTACCGCTTTTTACAACTCAAATTTAAGCTTAGTCGGGAATCGAACCCTGAGCCTCATGTTTTGCAGGCAGGTTAGCTAACCATTATGCTACAAGCGCATAAAGCATCACTGATGCAAGAAACCTGTTCTTGAAAAAGTCATTCTCAGAGAAGTGGAAGAGGATCCTGTAGCCAGACTTGATGTCATCAAACTCAACAACTTCGATCTTAGTGAGGTGTTGGAACACCTCTTCATCCTGCTCTGACAATAACGCCGACACCTGCAAGGAGAGACAAAGGGGTTCATATGGTGGAAAGCTATCAAAAGATGGAAAGGTGTACCAAAGCTTTGCTAACTTAATGCAGAGCCAAACATACAAAAAAAAACGAATATTATTATAGTGGCATTAACCCCGTAGAGTTTCGAGGCCAAACATGCAAAGATAGAAAAAACAGGGAAACCATGACACCACACACCACATTTCAGATTAATTTTCAGTCAGAAAAACAAAAACCTAGACAAAAAACTCGGATGCTTAAAAACGGCATAGCACATGGGACAATAAGTAAGGACAGAGGCTTGCCTGGGGATGGTTGATGAGGACTGTGAACCAAAAGTTGGGGATGTTGGAGATGATGTCTGCTCTCTTTTGGAAGTGTGGCTGTCGCAGTTTGTTGTATTTCTGCTCCACCTGCAAGGCACACCAACAATTTGTATTACTTGGCAAGAAACCTTTCTTTGTATTTTTAATTCAGTGGTACCTTGATGATTTCGTCACTGGCACTTTCGTTGAGTTTGTCTATTTCATTTTGGACTTCATCGATTCTCTCGATCGCTTCTTGTTGCTCCTTTTCTGTGATGATGACCATTATTGACTATCGACGCAATTTTACCCTTATTGACAACGGTTAAGACAAGTTGCGTCATTGATAAAAGAAAATTTTCGGTATGGAATTCAAAAACTCCAATTGAAGCTCCCAACAGTTACGATACTTGAAAGAAATTACATTGTTCTCCAGCGTCCATCGAAATGTTCAGACACGCATGAAAAACGAAGTCAACGCTGAACTTGCAAAAACAAAGAAACTAACCATTAACTTCGAAAGAAGAATCTTTCTTGTTCGCTTTAGGTTGGGCCGACATTGCAATATCTGAACGGTAAGGCGCGTTAGACAAATAATAGCTACCACGTGAGATGAAGCCGGTTCTATTTATAAAGCTTTTGTCAAAGACTATGGTTTAATTTGAAAATGTTAGTTTCAAGAAACTGGAATTTATTATTCTTAATTTACTCAGTTAAAATTTGTTGAGAATTTTAGAGTATATATTAATATAAAAACTAAACTTGTATTTTAATTGTTATTAAAAACTTAACAGAAAACTTTCTTTATAATTTCTTTTCTACATTAATCTTATAAATATATATGCTTAAAAAGTATTTCTTTTTTATTATACCTAAATGAACTTTTACATCCTTCTAATGTTTCCGTGCTTTTCTATTTTAAAAATTTAAAAAGTTTGGGGGTTAATATGTCTGTGTGAACACAAAATTATTATTTTGTAAACTAGTTTTTTGTTCAATTATTGGTTGAAATGCCAACTAAACTTATTACATAAGAGATCCGAGGTACGTAATTTCAGATAATAAATGTGATCGGAACCGATCAATCATCGTTTTCTTTCTTGAAAGAATATTTTCTACAATTTGGGAAAAATGTTTCACAAGGAGTTCTGATTTGGTATTTCATGAAAATATATAAATAAGCTTTAAATCATAAACTAGGCCGGAATAAAAAGCGCTTTATGGACGTGTTAATTATTTTAGATTAGATTGAATTTTCTGTTGTATGCTTTTGCCAGTCATGTCGGCATGCAAGGCTCCCTGGTTCTTTGAGTCCCATGGCAGTTGCTTAGTGACAGGCCTATTCATTGTGGTTGTAGGCCTTTCTTCTCTAGGTACTTTAATGTTACCATCACTACGCCTTGTTAATGTTTATTTAATATTTATTAACTCTCTATAGGTTCATTAATTCAATTACTTACAAGCAGTAAACTTTGCGACTCTAAAATAATTTCTAAAATTTATTCCTTCGACCTATTTGAATATTAAACATTCAAAACGTTATTTTTGCCACATTTTTCAATCAATTGTTCCATGATTCTTTCAGTTGTTTGTTTCTTCATCGTCTGCATCTTCATTTGTGTGTGCAAAAGACAGTCTCGGTGGGTTTGAGTTGTATGGATTATGTTTCTATTGTTTGCTAGTCTATTGAATCAAATCTAGTCAGCTGCTGGAGAGTAATGGAATTGGAGCGTGAGTTAATATGTGTTTGTGGTGTGAAGGAGGATGGTGTGTAGATGGTGGTAATAAGGCATACATTTCAAGTTCTGTTCACAATGGCTATTCAAGTGCCACCTGAAACAACTTTCTCATCACCACTACACAAAAAAATGTTATGACAACCGCCCAAAACAACATTATCACCACAATAACCACACAAAACGACCCTATCACCACAATAACCACACAAAACGACCCTATCACCACAATAACCACACAAAACAACCCTATCACCACAATAACCACCCAGAACAACATTATCCTCACCACCACCACCATCACCAGAGAGAGGTACCACTACTACACACAAGCACCCCAGCAAGAGGCTGAAGAAACCACTTACTTGCTGCCATCACCCTCACATTCCTCCTCCACCACCCCTTTGGCTAACAAGAGTTTAACTTCCCAACAGTCCTACATGGGCTTGTGAGGGAGGTGGTGTTATGAGGGTGCCAATGGGTGAGGGAGAAGTGGTGTTTCGAGGGGGGAGAGTGGGTGATTGTGTGATGAATTGAGGGAGTTGAGTGGGTGATTGTGTGATGAATTGAGGGAGTTGAGTGGGTGATTGTGTGATGAATTGAGGGAGTTGAGTGGGTGAGTGACCATGTTATTCAACTTTGATAACAATCACTTGAATACCTCGGGGTTAACGCCACTGTAATAGTAGTTGCAGTTGCATTGTATTGTGGTGTGATTGAGTAGAGAAAGTGCTTGAATGATCGAATGCAGGCATGCTGAGATAAACCACCAAAATCGAGACTAATGAGTCAATTAATAAATAAATAAATTAATTAATTAATCAATTAATTAATAATTAATTAATTGGACGAAAGCTTCAAACACTGTAAAGTATTGTTCCATACTAAGCTTCAATTGTATTCAAACGCTCTCGTGAATGCATTCACCGCTTCATGTAGTGAATGCATTCACTGCTTCACGTCGTGAATGCATTTACCGCTTCACGTCATGAATGCATTTACCGCTTCACGACGTGAAGCAGTGAATGCATTCACTGCTTCACGTCATGAATGCATTCACTGCTTCACGTCGTGAATGCATTTACCGCTTCACGTCGTGAATGCATTCACCGCTTCACGTAGTGAATGCATTCACCGCTTTGTGGCTCGATTTTTCATTCATTAGGCTTACAAATTCAATGTTTTTGTGCAGGAAACTTTTCCAAACATTAAACGTTCTTAACACTTGTTTCACACACGCAACACCACGTGACCTCGACAGACGATGCTGCGCGAGAGGTCACCACAACCTTCCTTTTCATCGTGCCTCAGAGGCGTCAGAGGTGTCGGTGGCTTGACAACGCATGACAATGCATGAGTCAACTTGACGCAGAAAAAAAATTGAACAAAAATCATTCAAAGTTTGTCGATATAATAATAAATGTAATGTGAATGACAAATGCACCGTTGAGTGCGAACACTTAGCGTGGTTTCGTGGCTGTGGTAGTGATCACATCCTCGAAACTGTTTGGATGCTCTGATGCGCTATACAAATAGGCTGATTCTAATATAAGTAATTTCTTCTTTGAGTTCTAGAAGCGGCAACTCAATTAAAGAGCAGACGTCGGGCTGGGGTGTCCAGTCCTCTAATGGCCCACAGCCAGTGAAGCCGTGTCCACGCTAGAAGCTTTGTACATAGCGCTAAAAAAGGAACCAAAAATGGTTCGATTAGATAAAATTTTGATTTGATGAAATCCCATCGTTCTATCGAATCAAATAACCTCTTAAGTACCTTTTAACGTTTTGTCTAAAGCCTGAGGAAGCTGGATATGACACCAGCTCACCATCCCTCAACCAAAAAAAAAGGTTAACATGCTTTCTTCCTATAGATTCTTTAGTTAATTTCGCTTTTGGTTTGCGTTCTAGTTTCTTTTTTTCGGCTGTTTTTGTAACATGTCTGCGCTTGTGGCACAATTTTGACCTTTTTCCATTGGAAAGCATGAACCGGTAATCTCAGGTTTGAGTTTTAAAAAGCGACAACTCAAGTAAATAACAGACGCCGTGCTAGAGTGGCTTAGTCACCTGGTAGCCCAGCAGCAAGTAAAACCTTTTTCCCGAGGCGTCTTCGAACAAAATGCTTAAAACGGCTTTACATATGCTTTGATTAAATTCTACTGTCCTCATATTTCGTAGATTAATGGTTAGCAAGTAAAAATTGAAGCTTTAGTTTGAGCTGAAGAAAGTAACAACTCAAGTAAAAAGCAGACGCCGTTCTAGAATGGCTTAGTCACCTGGTAGACTACAACAAGTACAACCGCCTTTCTGGCACTGTTTTTGAACCTCGACTGGAAAAATTCGAAATGTGTTGATGAGCTAAGATCACATGGGAATGTCCTTGGAAAGTACATGGAAGAAGCGAGGTAGTTTTATTAACGTCACAACGTGTGTCACATGTCACAAAGGCAACAAAAGGTGGCAGAAGATGATTGAAATCGACGTTTGTGACTTGTGAATGTTTCAGTTAAGCCTTCTCAAGTTCACCTCTTCCTTCAAGATGTCCAGAAACTTCTTCTTGTGCACCCTGTTCAGCTTGCCAACGTAACCCTTACAGTGTTCGTTCAGCCAAGTGGGAAGTTCAGTGTGGTTTTTCAGGGCGTCCAACAAGGCCTGGAATTTTCCAGACCTTTCGGCTTCTGGAAGGTTCTTGAGATCTTGAACCTGGATCAATGTAAGATTTCACTGTAATTTCGATTTAAACGTTTTTTTTTCAGCTCATTGATAAGGTGGTGACCTTGCAGTGACAAAACCAAACGAACTGAGTCAAAGCTCAAACAAATAAACCTCCAGTTACTACTAACGCCGCTGCTGAAAATAACTTGTACAAATTATATTTTTGTCTTTCACGAAGGCACGTGACACTTACCACGTAATCCTTGTGCTGTCTCAGCTCTCTGAAAAACTCAGCGATGATGACTGCAGTACCTGTAGGTTGTCCGTACTGGTGGCCAGGAGGCAATGCGTGGCCGTGGTGGTGGCCTGGACTGTGGGTGTGTCCGTGTGAATGTCCGCGTGAATGTCCGTGTGCGTGTCCGCGTCCTGAAGGACATCTAGGTCTGGTTTCAGAGGCTGGCTTGGCAGCGTCAGTGTAGGTGTGGCAGTTTGCTTGGGTGCGGTGTTGCATGACAGAAACATCCGCAACTGCTGCGGCAACCAACACAGCAGCGAGCAGGAAAGGCAAAATTATAGTTTCCATGGTGATAGTCGAGTGCCTATCACGGCAGCTGTGCTTTTAAAGCATCTTGCCTGTGTCGTGGAAGCCTTGAGAGCCGCTGTGGTGGTGGAGTATGGAATTTGTGTGTGTGTGTGTGTGTGTGTGTGTGTGTGTGTGTGTGTGTGTGTGTGTGTGTGTGTGTTTGTGTGTGTGTATGTGTGTGTGTGTGTGTGTGTGTGTGTGTGTGTGTGTGTGTGTGTGTGTGTGTGTGTGTGTGTCTGTGTGTGTGTGTGTGTGTGTCTGTGTGTGTTTGTGTGTGTCTGTGTGTGTCTGTGTGTGTTTGTGTGTGTGTGTGTGTTTGTGTGTGTGTGTGTGTGTGTGTGTGTGTGTGTGTGTGTGTGTGTGTGTGTGTGTGTGTGTGTGTGTGTGTGTGTGTGTGTGTGTGTGTGTGCGTGCGTGTGACGTTAGACTCATTGGTATATTGATATTGAAGTGACATATATAAATAAATATAAATAGGACATATAAAACAATATGAATAATATAAAAATTGCTATAATAATAATAATAATAATAATAATAATAATAATAATAATAATAATAATAATAATAATAATAATAATAATAATATAAATAATAATAATAATAATAATAATAATAATAATATAAATAAAAATAATAGTAATAATAATAATAATAAAATAATAATAATAATATAAATAATAATAATATTATTATTATTAATATTAATAATGACGTAAAAAAGGGTTCACTTCCCCCCGAACTCTGCACCTTGAACCTCCAAACAAACAAGCTTCAAGTTTCCCATAAATCAGATGCGGAGC
This sequence comes from Branchellion lobata, assembly GCA_947562095.1. Taxonomy (NCBI): domain Eukaryota; kingdom Metazoa; phylum Annelida; class Clitellata; order Hirudinida; family Piscicolidae; genus Branchellion; species Branchellion lobata. The sequence continues at coordinate 773,020 of OX387258.1, read as the reverse complement.
AAACTGTGTCTCGGCAGGCTCTTCTCAACCGGAAGAAGTCTGCTTCTCAACCGGAAGAAGTCTGCTTCTCAACCGGAAGAAGTCTGTACTGGCAAGAAGTATTTGATTGAAGAAGAATATCCAAATGGAGGTTGTCATGGATGGGATATTGATTAATCATTCAGAAACTTGACTTAATCGATCCAAATCCTATTAATTAAACTAAAACCAAACTTATGTGTTTTGTATATTTACTCAAATGTATGTATTTTTTAAAACAAAAAATTGATGTATTGTATATTGAAGCAAACGTATGTGTCTTGTACATCAGACAAAAACTTGCATGTCTTGTATATTGTGTACCTTCGCCGCCTGCCTATTGGAAGAGAGGTATTTGGAACATGAGCATTATTTCGCTGTCTAGGGCTCGTCACGTGATCAAAACGTCGTTTTCTTTTTTTAAAAAACTGTTTTTTTGTTTTTTTTCCGTATTTTTGTGTTAATTTTTATTTATTTATTCTTCTTTCTTTAGCTAAGCTCTATGAAGCTTAAGTGGCTCAACAACAAAAACAACGGCAGTAACCACATAACAACAACAACCACAATAACAACAACCACCACAATTATTCCCACGACAACAACCACAATAACAACAACCACCACAATTATTCCCACGACAACAACCACAGCAACAACGACAACAACTACAACAAAAACCACAGCAACAACCACAACAACCACAGCAAAAACCACAACAACCACAGCAACAACCACAACAACCCTGATGAAAACCACAACAGAAACAAACAAAACACTACCTCTGATGTTTTTTGGAGCGCCCTTTGCACTGTGACAGCGTGCAAACAACTCTGAAAGACACATCAGCGCAAGCAACCTCAACCTAACACTCCAACTGTTTTGTTGCCTTGAAACCACTTTTGTGAGCGCAAGATTATTGTGGTTTAAAAGATAAAAAAAGTTTCAAGGTTGTGAGGAAGGAAAGCTGCGTGGTTTAGAAAAAGCCGGTAACTGAAAAGTAAAAAAGTTAGTAGAATGATTTTTAAGTTAATTTGCAAAACTATTTTAGCTTAAATTTGAAACATAAAACTTTAGAATTGATTTGGGACCCGTTATGGAAGAGAGGTTTTGGTACTGTGCAAAGACGAAGTCCAGACTGAGTAGGAGGGAGAAGATAGTGAAGTTCGAAGGAAGGAAAAGGCTGGAAATAGACAACCTTGTCCAGAACTTTCGAAATAAGAGAAATTAGATATAGGCCCATAGTTCGCTGGTAGAGAAGGATCTAGCGAAAATTTAATTTTTTTAATTTAACTATTGGTGTAATAATAGATTTTTTTCAGGGTGGAAGGGAAGATTGCTGTAGTCGAGAGATCCACTTGTTCAAAAATTATTGAACGAAGAGAGAAAGAAAGCCCTTTACAAATATGAGTTGAGATAAGGTCAAGAGAAGATGTGGAAGAGGACATTGAATTGATTATATTGGTTAATTCAAAATGGGTTATTGGGAAAGTTACCTACATGATCTTCTTTTCGTTCGACGCCCACATGAATCACTCAGATCCTCTCAATCCGGCCCCTGTTGCATCAGCCAGTTTCCTCAGACCTCTTCGCTCATCGCTCTTTCTCCCATACTGCTTCTAACCTATGGAACTCTCTTCCACACAACCTCCGCTCGTCAACCTCGTTGCTAAAGATCGTAAACTACTAAAAACTCACCTTTACCAAAACTTTTCCTAACCTAATCCTTGATTGATCCTTAGCGCCTCTGAGACAACCTAGCTTGCGAACTGTGCGCTATAACAAATTCATTCATTCATTCATTCACATGGAAAAGATATTAATATATGGAAGATATAATAATATAAGGGAATATAAATTTGAGACCAAAAATAAAAAAAATGAAACATAGAAATAAGACTATAAATGGAAGGAAAAGCGAACGTTAATCAAGAATTTAATTTTAATCATGTGAAAAGTGAATTTAAATGGAAGTTTATTCAATTCACTCAAGTTGAAGATAAACTTCATTGAACGCGAGTTACAGAAAACCATAAGTGAAAGAATAAGAAAGAAAAAAAGAAGAAGAAGAAGAAGAAGAAGAAGAAAAAGAAGAAGAAGAAGAAGAAGAAGAAGAAGAAGAAGAAGAAGAAGAAGAAGAAGAAGAAGAAGAAGAAGAAGAAGAAGAAGAAGAAGAAAAAGAAGAAGAAGAAGAAGAAGAAGAAGAAGAAGAAGAAGAAGAAGAAGAAGAAGAAGAAGAAGAAGGAGAAGACTAAAGTCTTATAAACATATTATCAAACACCCAGAACATTCGAACGACTGGATGGCAGCGCAATCAGAGCGAACATAAAAAGTGCATGTTGGTGTGTGGTCAGCAGGAGGTGGTGTTCTTGGCAGGCAGAAGGACAATAGTGCATGGTGCTTTTGACGAACATACCTTGTTTGTGGTGTTTACAATGTTTGTGGTGTTCGCAATGTTTGTGGTGTTCGTAATGTTTGTGGTGTTCGTGATGTTTGTGGTTTTAGTGATGTTTGTGGTGTTCGTGATGTTTGTGGTGTTTGTTTTTGAAGAAGTTGTAGTGTTTGTGTTTCTGGTTGTATTCATGACTGTGGTGTTGTTCGTGATGTTGCTGATTGTGGAATTGTTGCCTAAAAGTTTGATTCTTGCCATGTTACTTGAAATGTTGTTCTTAGTGATGTTAACGCTTGACGCGTTGTTGGTTGTGGTGTTGTTGGTTGTGATTTTGTTGTTTGTGATGTTGTTGGACGTGGTGTTGTTGGTTGTGGTGTTGTAGGTTGTGGTGTTGGTTGTGGTGTTGTTGGTTGTGGTGTTGTTGGTTGTGGTGTTGTCGGTTGTGGTGTTGTCGGTTGTGGTGTTGTTGGTTGTGGTGTTGTCGGTTGTGATGTTGTTGGTTGTGGTGTTGTTGGTTGTGATGTTGTTGGTGTTGTTGTTGTCGGTTGTGGTATTGTTGGATGTGATGTTGTCGGTTGTGGTGTTGTTAGTTGTGTTGTTGTTGGTCGAAAAGATTGTACTTTTAACACCGTTGTGGCTGGACACGTTGGCGATAAGATGAGGAAGAGGACCAGAGTTGTTGTGGATGCCTGACTTGGAAAGGGTGATCTTGACAGTGGGTGGAGTGGTGGATGATTGAATGGTTGAAGGAGTGGATAGATGGGTGGTTAGAGGGGTCGATGGGTAGGTAGGTGAAAGAGTAGATGAGTGAGTGAATAGAAGGATGGACGGGTGAGTGGATGAAGGGGTGGATGAAGGGGTGGATGAAGAGGTGGCAGATGAGTGGTGGGTGCGGAGTTTGAAGTTTGTGTATGCAACATTGTCGCTCTGAGTGCTGC
>OX387258.1:759675-767175 GCA_947562095.1 Branchellion lobata | reverse complement strand
GGATGAGGAAAGGGGATGAAGAAGAGAGGGGATGAAGAAAGGGGATGAGGAGAGAGAAGATGAGGAGGAAGGATGAGGAAGAGAGAAGATGAGGAGAGGGGATGAGGAAGAGAGAAGATGAGAAGAAGGGATGAGGAAGAGAGAAGATGAGGAGAGGGGATGGGGAAGAGAGAAGATGAGGAGAGGGGATGAGGAAGAGAGAAGATGAGGAGAGGGGATGAGGAAGAGAGAAGATGAGGAGAGGGGATGGGGAAGAGAGAAGATGAGGAGAGGGGATGAGGAAGAGAGAAGATGAGGAGAGGGGATGAGGAGAAAGGATGAGGAGAGAGGATGAGGAGAAAGGATGAGGAGAGGGGATGAGGAAAGGGGATGAAGAAGAGAGGGGATGAAGAAAGGGGATGAGGAGAGAGAAGATGAGGAGGAAGGATGAGGAAGAGAGAAGATGAGGAGAGGGGATGAGGAAGAGAGAAGATGAGAAGAGGGGATGAGGAAGAGAGAAGATGAGGAGAGGGGATGGGGAAGAGAGAAGATGAGGAGAGGGGATGAGGAAGAGAGAAGATGAGGAGAGGGGATGAGGAAGAGAGAAGATGAGGAGAGGGGATGGGGAAGAGAGAAGATGAGGAGAGGGGATGAGGAAGAGAGAAGATGAGGAGAGGGGATGAGGAAGAGAGAAGATGAGGAGAGGGGATGAGGAAGAGAGAAGATGAGGAGAGGGGATGAGGAAGAGAGAAGATGAGGAGAGGGGATGAGGAAGAGAGAAGATGAGGAGAGGGGATGAGGAAGAGAGAAGATGAGGAGAGGGGATGAGGAAGAGAGAAGATGAGGAGAGGGAGCTAGGAGAGGGCACCTTGACTTGCTTCATGGACTCAGGCATGTGAGACAGAGCTTCGAGCCACGAAGACATGCTCCTGCCGAAGGTCCTGATGCTCTGCACCAGGGAGCCTTGAGGGGTGATGATGATGATGATGATGATGGTGATGATGATGATGGTGGTGATGAGGATAATGAGGATGATAATGATGATGATAACGTAGTGATAACGATGATGACAATGATGTTGAGAATGATGAAATTTCCGGAAGCAACAAAAAGAAGAGGTACACGGACTAGGGAGGGGGGTGAGGACGTGAGGGAAGAGGATGTTGAGGACGTGTTGCAGGAAGAAGAGGTCACATGACTTGACCCACTGCAGCACTGCAGGGTTCCTGCACAAGAGGCGCAACTTGCTGCTTGATAGACGTGCCTCTGTGTCCGTGCTGTGTTGTTGTGTTTGCGTGCTGTTTTGTTGTGTTTGCGTGCTGTGTTGTTGTGGGTCCGTGTTGTAGCGTGGTGTGTTGTTGTGGGTCCGTGTTGTAGCGTGGTGTGTTGTTGTGGGTCCGTTTTGTAGCGTGGTGTGTTGTTGTTGTGGTGATGTGGTTGCTGTGGTGTGGTTTAGAACTTCAGTGCTGCAGTGTGGTTTTTGCGAAGTTGTTGCTGTGCGGTGTGATCCTTGTGGTGTTTGTTGCTGTTGTTGTGTGATCATAAAGTGTTGCTGTTTCGTGGCTAGGATAACTGTTGTTGTAGAGCTGTGGTTTTTTGGCTAGGTTTGTTATGTTTCTGTGGTTTTTTGGCTAGGTTTGTTATGTTTCTGTGGTTTTTTGGCTAGGTTTGTTATGTTTCTGTGGTTTTTTGGCTAGGTTTGTTATGTTTCTGTGGTTTTTTGGCTAGGTTTGTTATGTTTCTGTGGTTTTTTGGCTAGGTTTGTTATGTTTCTGTGGTTTTTTGTGACCCTTACACACGCCACCATTGTATCGCCACCACACAAGCACTAATACCACAATTATACCACCATCACCACACCACTACTACCATCACCACACCACCAAACAACCACCACAGCACCACTACCACAAACACAGCCACAACTACCACCACAACACCACTACTACAACCACAGTCACAACTACCACCACAGACCCCTCCACAGATTCACAGCGCCAAAAGACCCTCCACAAATGATGCACAAGTGAAAAATTCAAACTGAGGATAATTTCAAGGAAGGCCTGAAGTGATGGAAAAGTCATTGATATGAACACACACACACACACACACACACACACACACACACACACACACACACACACACACACACACACACACACACACACACACACACACGCACACACACACACAAACACACACACACACACACACACACACACACACACACACACACACACACACACACACACACAAACACACAAACACACACACACACACACACACACACACACACACACACACACACACACACACACACACACACACACACACACACACACACACACACACACACACACACACACACACACACACACACACACACACACACACACACACACACACACACACACACACGGACTGACGTCACAATGTTCCTTGTAGAGGGCTTCGAATTGTGTGACGTCATGTTGGCTGAGGGGCTGGGGCAGGTGTGGCACGCACAACCTCTCGAAGCAGGTCACGTTGTCTGGCACACTGCCAAGAAAGTCCCTGTTGTCTTGCTGACTCATTCTGTGTGTCGGTGTATGTATGTACGTGTTTGTGTGTGCGCGCTTGTGTATGTGTGTATGTATATGTTTGTGTGTGTGTGTGTGTGTGTGTGTGTGTGTGTGTGTGTGTGTGTGTGTGTGTGTGTGTGGATGTATGTATGTGTTTGTGTGAAAAAAAGAGAGAGAAATAAAGAGAGAGAAAAAGAGAGAGAGAGAGAGAAAGAGAGAGGGTATGCGTAATGTAGGAGAGAAGATATGTGAAGAATGGAAGAAGCATTTCGACACAATGGCAGCAGCAAGGAGGGGTCTTTGAGGTTGTTGAGGGGTGCTTGCTTAGCGCTATGAGAAAACTTGATTGAAGTTGGAGAAGAGGTGAAGAGGTGAAGTGGATGAGGTGAAGTGGATGCGGTGAAGTGGATGAGGTGAAGTGGATGCGGTGAAGTGGATGAGGTGAAGTGGATGAGGTGAAGTGGATGCGGTGAAGTGGATGCGGTGAAGTGGATGAGGTGAAGTGCCAGCGTTTTGAAAGAAGAAACCAGTAAAGAGGGGGAGGGATAAATCAATGAAAAAAGGTGAAAAAGAAGATAAAGATTACGAAGTGATTAGGTGAGATGAGGAGGTGATAAGGTGAGATGAGGAAGTGGTAAGGAAAGGGTTGGAAGGGATGGGGTGAAATGAGGAAGTGGTAGAGAAAGGGTTGGAAGGGATGAGAGAAGTGAAGAAGGAACAATGAGAGACTGTTGGAGGAGGGCTTCGGAGGGGGAGTGCTTCCTTTTGAGGGGAAGCAGGGGGTGGTGGTGGTGGTGGTGGTGGTGGTTGAGGTGCGAAGAAGCCTTGATGCGCAAGCCGTAGTAGTGGTACTGAGAATTGCCCCTGTGGTGGAGGTAGTTGTGGTGTGATGGTAGTTGTGGTGGTTTGATGGTAGTTGTGGTGTGATGGTGGTTGTGGTGGTTTGATGGTGGTTGTGGTGTGATGGTGAGGGTTGATGACATAACTTTCGAAACAAAGATATAAAAAGAAAAAAAATGGAAAAAAAAAAATCTATAAAAAAGTGACAAAATGGAAGCATAAAAATATGAACATAAAAAAACAGTAATGAAAAAATTTTTTTATAAAAAAATTAACTAAGAAAAAAAAAGTATAAGAAAGGGAGAAGAAACGAGAGAGATAAACAAAAGGGCGGAAACCTGGTTCCGAGGCGTCTGGTGCTGAGAGTGGTGAAGACGGAGCGGATGAGTTTGCCGAAGGAGGCCGGGTTCATGGCGTCGAGGCAGTGTTGGCAGCAGTGTTCGAGGTAGTGTCGGTAGAGACTCCTGCGCGGGATGGAGACTCCTTCCCACGCCTCATAGTTCTCCTGCAACCACTTCACCTGCCGTCGTGTGTCGTCCGTGTGCAATACTTCCTCCCCTTTCCCCTACCCACTCCTTCACCCTTCCCCTCACCCCTCCTCATCTTCTCACCCCTACCCATCTCCATCCTCTCACCTCTCATCCCTCTTCATCTCAATCTTATCACCTCTTCTCATCCCCATCCACACTTTTTCCACCACCACCACCACCACCACCACCACCACCACCACCACCACCACCACCACCACCACCACCACCACGACCCCCACCACCACCACTATCACCACTACCACCACTACCACCACCACGCAGGGACTTACAGAGGCTGGTGCAGAGCGAATGGAGTGGTGCAGGGAGGTGGATGTGTCATAGGACTCCATTGAATTCCTGCCCATCTGTCAAAAGGGACAATGGAACACTAACAAAGCCGCGCATATTTTAGCATTTAATAATTATTATCTTAATCAATAGTCATTTATAATTATAATTAATTATTCATAATTAAATTTAAAATTTTTTTTTACCGCCATGTTGTTATTGTTGTTGTATATCTGCAAGAAGTTCCTATGAGGTGAGTGCTTGAGTTCATGGAACCTGTGGTGGTGTGGTGTGGTGTGGTGTGGTGTGATGTGGTGGTGTGGTGGTGTGGTGTGGTGTGGTGTGGTGGTGTGGTGGTGTGGTGTGGTGTGGTGTGGTGGTGTGGTGGTGTGGTGGTGTGGTGTGGTGGTGTGGTGTGGTGTGGTGGTGTGGTGGTGTGGTGTGGTGGTGTGGTGTGGTGTGGTGGTGTGGTGTGGTGGTGTGGTGGTGTGGTGTGGTGTGGTGTGGTGGTGTGGTGTGGTGGTGTGGTGTAGTGTGGTGTGGTGTGGTGGTGTGGTGTGGTGTGGTGTGGTGGTGTGGTGGTGTGGTGTGGTGTGGTGGTGTGGTGTGGTGGTGTGGTGTGGTGTAGTGAGATGTGGTGGTGTGGTGTGATGTGGTGTGGTGGTGTAGTGTGGTGTGGTGTGGTGTAGTGAGATGTGGTGGTGTGGTGTGGTGTGGTGTGGTGATGTGGTGTGGTGTGGTGATGTGGTGTAGTGAGATGTGGTGGTGTGGTGTGATGTGGTGTGGTGTGGTGTAATGAGAGGTTAATAATGGCAGAGTGAAAAGTGGATCGAGTTATAAAAAACAAATTATTTTAAAATTAAAGAACAAGTTAGTTGCATGCAACATCTACATACAGTGAGTGTCTCAGAAGGTGTGAATCACCTCTTCCTCCTCCTCCTCCTCCTTCTCCTCCTTCTCCTCCTCCTCCTCCTCCTCCTCCTCCTCCTCCTCCTCCTCCTCCTCCTCCTTCACTCTCATCTCTGCCTACCACTGTGGTGGTAGTATTTTTTGCGACAGTGATAAAAGTGTATAAAAGATGATGGTGGTGTGGGTGATATAAGGATGACGTATCGCGGGTGATATGAGAATGACGTATCGTGGGTGATACAAGGATGACGTACCGTGGGTGATATAAAGAGGATGCAGCATGGGTTATGTAATGCCAGCATTGGATGACACATTGGCGGTATATGTCATTTTAGTGGTAGAAGTGTCAAGGTAGTGGAGGTTTCAAGAGTAGTGGTGGTGGTGGTGGTGGCGGCGGTGGTGGTTGTAGTAGTAGTAGTAGTAGTAGTAGTAGTAGTAGTAGTAGTAGTAGTAGTAGTAGTAGTAGTAGTAGTAGTAGTAGTAGTAGTAGTAGTAGTAGTAGTAGTAGTAGTAGTAGTAGAAGTTGTCTTGATATAGCTTTAAAAACGCCAAAGAAAGCCCTTGAAGCGATGGTGGCATTGATGAAAGAAACGATGTGGCAGGAGGAGAGACATGGTTGTAGTGGTAGAAGGAGGTTGATAGAGTATTGGAGTTGAGTTGAGGGGTATTGGAGTTGAAGGCAGGCATACAGTAGGTATGTGGCCTCAAAACTTGATGGAGTTAATACCATTATAAAAAATACATAATTGGATTGTATTGTATACAAATTTTTGAGATTAGTTGGGAGAGAAAAAAATGAATTCAAATGAAAGATTCTCTGTAAAAATTAGGTACAAATTGGGCCCTACTCACAGTGCAAGAGAAAGGACTTGCTAGAATCCTTGCTGTTGCTCTGTTGTGTTTGTGTGGATGTGTGTGTGTGTGTGTGTGTGTGTGTGTGTGTGTGTGTGTGTGTGTGTGTGTGTGTGTGTGTGTGTGTTTGTTCTAAAGCAATACTCAAACACAATAGATAAAAATTGACATGGCAAAGATTTGAAATGAATTGTTTAATGTCCTATTAAAAATATATTTTCTATATTTGTTGATAATTTATGACATCATCATGTCATGCAAAACAAAAAACACATGACATGACATACCGAGCCCATTGAGGTGGAAGACATGTGTGGTAAGTTTGTGAGAGTGGATGACATTGTTGAATGTCTGGAAAAGTAAAGCAGTGGTTAGTCATCATGAAAGTCATCTTGCATTTGAATTGAGTCGGTAATCAAGATAAAACTTTCCATTAATTAGTTAAATTGCAAAAGATGCACCTCTTAGCATGGAATCTATAAAATATAATGAAACAGAGTGCCACCTCTACATCACTTTTTATTTCATCATTATTAACCAAAAATGATTGTTTGTTTAACTTTTGGCTCAAAATTTTATTTTTGATTTCTAAACCTCTCAAGTGAACTGCTGTCAAAAAGGCATTTGAATTTATCAAAAAAATTGGATATTTAGCAGCAATTTGAAACAATTTATAATGAAAACTGATTAAACTTGAAAAAAGCTTTTGCAAATTATTATTTTAAGCTCAAAGTACACATTAAATTTTTTTAAACTTATTTTTCTGAGACTTATCTCAATGAATATTAACTTATTTATTCTGATTGAGTTCATTCAAAATTCTGATTATCAAACAATTTTCAATCAAATCGAATAAATAAGTTAACATTAAAAAAATTCGATGTTTCCATGATTTTCTTTAAAAGCTGTTGAAAAATCAGCCAAAATTCATCCACGATCATTATATTTTTGAAAAAAATAATTGTTCTGAGCATCTTTTTATGACTAAACTATTGATCACATTTTAATTTTTTTATCAACCCTTGGCTACTTATTGATATTTAAAGATGGAAACCCTCTTAATCGCCATGGTATCAAATCATAGGTCAAGACAATTTGGCTAAAAAAATTAGAAATTAAAATGTTTTAATGATAAATTTGAACGATAATTGCTTGAAAAATTTTAATAAAAAAATGGAAAATTTACAAAAAAATAGGAAAGTTTTACTGCGATACGGTGGCTATGGAGGTCTCTCTACGGCAACAGTTGCCAAACGGTTATGATAACACGTGATACTTTAGAAATGGAGTTTAACTAGTTTATAAGTAAATTAGAATAAAAATGATAAAATAATATAAGAATACAGGTGAAATATTTTTGACGTAATAATGAAAAAAAATTTAATAATGACTTTTTCAACTTAACTCCACTTTTGTTGAAGATAAAATTGAAATGGCGAGTGCGGTGCCTATGGGGTTTCTACTGGTTTTTTCGGCTATATTTGTTTTAGGATTAAAAAATTTGTTGTTTAATAACAAGAAAAACGACTGTGAAATGACAT
>OX387258.1:752175-754675 GCA_947562095.1 Branchellion lobata | reverse complement strand
AATACAAATACGCGTATTGTTGTAGGGGCGCTGACCTCTTGAAGCTTCAAACCTTACTCAGGTGCTTGACGTCGACAGCGCTACACTGGGAAGTCACGAGTTGTTTGTGCTCGTATTTACTTCTCAGGATCACGTGGTAATCTTAATCTTTCCTTCTTCCACCTTCGATTATCCATTTAACCCACCTTTTGACCGCCACCACCACACCACTTCACAGCATCTATCATGCAACCACCACCACATCACACCCCATCATGCCACATTCCACAAGCCACAACACATCAAACCACTCCAACCACCCCACACAACACCGAATCATATCACACCACACCACACCTTCACACCACACCCTCACACCACACCCTCACACCACACCCTCACACCACGCCACAGAACATCACCATGACACACTACTCTTCGTCACACCATACCATACCATGACATGACATGACATGACATACCACCGCGCCACACCGCACCACATCACATATCTACACCGCACCACCACATAAAGCTTCTCTACATCATCTTATTAACTTAAACCATACAACCTCACATTAACTACACGCACCACACTACATTACAACACACCACAACAGACCACGCCACACCACATCAGACCACACCACACCACATTAGACCACGCCACACCACACCAGCTTCATGCAGCGGTTGAAACATACGAAGAAGCTGCAAGAAACAAGTTGATCCTGCCTTCCCTCCTCTCCTACCTCACTCACTGTCTCTCCACCCTCTTCCACCCCCATCCCTCACCCTCCAATCTATGCAAAAAGGGTTTTGGAGGCTTGTGGGGGCGGATAGGCGGTGGTGGAAGAGGGAAGGGGGGGAGAGAGAAGGAAGAGGAGGAGGAGGAGGTTGCGGAAGAGCGGAGTGAAAGGGGGGAGGGGGGTGATGGGGAGGTGGTGGGGGGGAAGAGAGTGTTCGAACGGCTGTCTCTCTCCTCCTTCACCAACCTCCTCCACGTACTACAACTCAAACTCCGCCCACTCTCTTGCCAGCCAGGTCTCCTGCTGCTTGTGTGTTTTTGTATGTTTGTGTGCCTTTGTACGTTTGTGTGCCCTTGTATGTTCGTTTGCCTTTGTATGTTTGTGTGCCTTTGTATGTTCGTTTGCCTTTGTAGGTTTGTGTGCCTTTGTATGTTTGTGTGCCTTTGTATGTTCGTGTGTTTTTTTATGTTCGTGTGTCTTTGTATGTTTGTGTGTTTATTTATGTTTGAAAGTTTCTTGTTTACAAAAAAAAAATTAATTTGTTGATATAGAACTGTATTGTATTACGGTGATTGTGCAGAAGCCGAGGCAGTGGTGGTGTTCAGAACTCCGTGGTTGAATCACCCTGTGTACATGGTCGCTAGGTGGGTGTTGTGGTTGCTAGGTGGGTGGTATGGTCGTTAGGTGGATGTTGTGGTTGCTAGGTGGGTGGTATGGTCGTTAGGTGGATGTTGTGGTTGCTAGGTGGGTGGTATGGTCGTTAGGTGGGTGGTGTGGTTGCTAGGTGGGTGGTGTGGTTGCTAGATGGGTGGGGTGGTTGCTAGGTGGGTGGGGTGATGTGGTTTTTTGAGATAAACGAGGGGGTATTGGATAAGTGGGGGATGGGGAATGGTGGTAAATGGTTGATGGAAGATGAGGGGGGGTGGATGGAAGGGGGGTGGATGGAGGAGGGGGGGAAGGGGTGGATGGAGGAGGGTCACCTAACCCTAACCCTATCTCACTACTTCCTCCTCAACAGGGGCAACAATGAGGTGTCCATGGAAATTAAACTACTGCTCAACAAACCTGACTCATTTCCATCCTCGTTCTCTTCATCCTCCTCTTCATCCTCCTCTTCATCCTCCTTTTCATCCTCCTCTTCATCCTCCTCTTCTTCATCATCATCATCCTTTGCATCATCCTCCAACCACCTCCCTCACATTCAAATCTTTTCTCTCAACGAGTGTCCCTATGAGCTCTCAATCCACTTCTCTCTTGTTGGGGGGGCTACCCAGGTGATGATGATGATGATGATGATGATGATGATGATGATGATGATGATGATGATGATGATGATGATGATGATGATGATGATGATGATGATGATGATGATGATGATGATGATGATGATGATGAGGATGATGATGATGATGATGAGGATGATGATGATGATGATGATGATGAGGATGATGACGATGACGATGACGATGACGATGATGATGATGACGTACCACCGACAGCTGGTGAGGGTGTATGCAGTGCAGGTGGCAGCTTGGGGGGCAGGTTTCTTGGCGAGTGTGGTGTTGTGTGGAGGCTTCCTTTCTCCTGCCCGCCTCTTTCTCCCCCTTTTTCTCCTCTTCCTTCTCCTCTTCATCAAGACCTTGCTCAGGTTAACATGTGTCCCTTTATTTTTCCTTTTATTTATTTATTTATTTTTATTTTTTGTTTTTTTTCTTTTTCTCCTGCCTGTTTTTTTTCTCCTTCTCCATCTTTTTCCATTTTCCTCTATCCTT
>OX387258.1:739467-746967 GCA_947562095.1 Branchellion lobata | reverse complement strand
TTTATTTTTATTTTTATTCCTTTATTTTCATTTTTATTCCTTTATTTTTATTCTTTTATTTTTATTTTTATTCCTTTATTTTTATTCATTTATTTTTATTCCTATATTTTTATTCCTTTATTTTTATTCCTTTATTTTTATTTTTATTCCTTCATTTTTATTCTTTTATTTTTATTCCTTTATTTTTATTTTTATTTGTTTTACTTTCTTTAAGTTTCATTTTTGTTTTATTTATTTATTTTTTCTTTGCTTGTTCATTTTTTTGTTTTATTATTTTTGATTTTATTATTATTATTATTATTATTATTATTATTATTATTATTATTATTATTATTATTATTATTATTATTATTATTATTATTATTATTATTATTATTATTATTATTATTATTATTATTATTATTATTATTATTATTATTATTATTATTATTATTATTATTATTATTATTATTATTATTATTATTATTATTATTATTATTATTATTATTATTATTATTATTATTATTATTATTATTATTATTATTATTATTATTATTATTATTATTATCATCATTTTCGAATTCCTCCCTCATTCAAATTCATTCAATACTTATTAGTGCGATTTTGTTCTTTTAACTGTTTTGTTGTTGTTGTTGTTGTGTTGTTGTTTTGTTGTTTTGTTGTTTTGTGTTTTTGTTGTTGTTGTTGTATTTTTGTTGTTGTTGCGTTGTTGTTTTTTTGTATTGTTATTTTGTTGTTGTTGTTGTTACTGTTATGTTTTTATCTTTGTTTTTTTGTTTTGTTGTTCTCATTGTTGTTATTTCATTGTTCATGTTATGGTTGTTGTTGTTGTTATTTGTGTTGTTGCTTTTGTTGCTGTAATAATGTTGATGGGGCTGATTCTATTAGTATCATATTATTTTTATTATTTATGTTATTATTGTCATTATACATATAATTTTTATATTAATAATAATATTAATAATAATAATAATAATAATAATAATAATAATAATTATTATTATTATTATTATAATTATACTAATTATTATTATTGTTATTTTTGTTGTTGTTACCCTCGGTTACATTTCATGACCTGTGATTCTTTTTTGTCTCTCGCATATTCATAACAAAACAAACAACAAATAATAAACAAAAAAAAACAAACAAACAAAACAAACAACAGACATAACAAACGAAAATAATAAAACAAACAACAACTATAACTAACGAAAATAATAAAACAAACAACAAACATAGCAACCAAACAACAAACATAGCAACCAAACAACAAACATAGCAACCAAACAACAAACATAGCAACCAAACAACAAACATAGCAAACAGACAACAAACATAGCAACCAAACAACAAACATAGCAAACAGACAACAAACATAGCAACCAAACAACAAACATAGCAACCAAACAACAAACATAGCAACCAAACAACAAACATAGCAACCAAACAACAAACATAGCAACCAAACAACAAACATAGCAAACAGACAACAAACATATCAAACAGACAACAAACATAGCAACCAAACAACAAACAAAGCAAACAGACAACAAACATAGCAACCAAACAACAAACATAGCAACCAAACAACAAACATAGCAACCAAACAACAAACATAGCAACCAAACAACAAACATAGCAACCAAACAACAAACATAGCAACCAGACAACAAACATAGCAACCAGACAACACCAACATCAATCGCCTGTCAACACGTCCACAACTTCAATGCACCATTTATCGCTCATTTCAAAGCCCTGCAAAAAAGCGCAAAAACGCCATCACGTGATAAATCCATGTGACAACAACACGTGACAACAAAATTTGACAACAACAAGCATTACATAACCACGTAAGAACAACAAGCATGATATAATCACGTGTTAAAGCCACGTGACAACAACAACATGACGCAACCACATTAAAACCTAATTATTAATTTGATTTTCATTGATACGATTTTGCATGGCCCCCCCACTCCCTCCCCCTCACTCCCCAACAATCACCCTCCCCTTCACTCCCCAACAATCACCCTCCCCTTCACTCCCCAACAATCACCCTCCCTCTCCACTCCCCAACAACCACCCTCCCTCTCCACTCCCCAACAATCACCCTCCCTCTCCACTCCCCAACAATCACCCTCCCTCTCCACTCTCCAACAATCACCCTCCCTCTCCACTCCCCAACAATCACCCTCCCTCTCCACTCCCCAACAATCACCCTCCCTCTCACTCCCCAACAATCACCCTCCCTCTCCACTCCCCAACAACCACCCTCCCTCTCCACTCCCCAACAATCACCCTCCCTCTCCACTCCCCAACAATCACCCTCCCTCTCCACTCCCCAACAATCACCCTCCCTCTCCACTCTCCAACAATCACCCTCCCTCTCCACTCCCCAACAATCACCCTCCCCCTCCACTCCCCAACAATCACCCTCCCTCTCACTCCCCAACAATCACCCTCCCCCTCCACTCCCCAACAACCACCCTCCCTCTCCACTCTCCAACAATCACCCTCCCTCTCCACTCCCCAACAATCACCCTCCCTCTCCACTCCCCAACAATCACCCTCCCTCTCCACTCCCCAACAATCACCCTCCCTCTCCACTCCCCAACAACCACCCTCCCTCTCCACTCCCCAACAATCACCCTCCCTCTCCACTCCCCAACAATCACCCTCCCTCTCCACTCCCCAACAATCACCCTCCCTCTCCACTCCCCAACAACCACCCTCCCTCTCCACTCCCCAACAACCACCCTCCCTCTCCACTCTCCAACAATCACCCTCCCTCTCCACTCCCCAACAATCACCCTCCCTCTCCACTCTCCAACAATCACCCTCCCTCTCCACTCCCCAACAATCACCCTCCCTCTCCACTCCCCAACAATCACCCTCCCCCTCACTCCCCAACAATCACCCTCCCTCTCCACTCCCCAACAATCACCCTCCCTCTCCACTCCCCAACAACCACTCTCAACAGCCATACCCCTCCAATAACCACCCACATCTTCTCCCCCCTCCAACACCACCCACTCCCCCTCTCCCCTCCTCTCCAACACCACCCACTCATTCTCCCCTTCTCCAACACCCTCCCCCCCTTCGTCCCCCCTCCCCAACACCCCCCCCTTCTCGAAGCTCTCACAACATGCCGCAGTTCCGCCTGTGCCGAAGTCGTATTCAACTCTCGTATTATAATTAATAGTCACGTGGTTAAATTATTATTATAGTCACGTGTCACAATTATATAATCATAATTATAGTCACGCGTCATAATATTTTCGAAATCTTTGCATTTAGTATTATTTTTATAATTCTGGTCGTTCACTTTTATATTTATAATAATAATAATAATAATAATAATAATAATAATAATAATAATAATAATAATAATAATAATAATAATAATAATAATAATAATAATAACAAAAATAATAATATTATAATTAAAAAATAAATAAATAAATAAATAAATAAATAAATAAAGTAATAATACAAATAATAATAAATTAAATTTTTGATGTTTCATTACAGTGTTACAAAATTGCTCGACCGAAGTCATAATATTGCTACAATGGCGTCACGATTGAAGTAACAATGAGGTCACACTTCTGTTCACAGTCATTTCAATACATTGTTACGTCATCATTTCAATGCTTTGTTACGTCATCATTTCAATGCATTGTTACGACACCATTTCAATACATTGTTACGTCATAATTTCAATGCATTGTTACGTCATCATTTCAATGCATTGTTGCGTCATCATTTCAATACATGGTTGCGTCACCATTTCAATGCATTGTTACGTCATCATTTCAATGCATTGTTGCGTCATCATTTCAATGCATTGTTGCGTCATCATTTCAATACGTTGTTACGTCATCATTTCAAAGCATTGTTACGTCATTATTACATAGTCATTATTATGGTGCTCATTATTTACAAGTCTAATTCAAAAAGAAATTGTAGTTTTTTCAGCCCCTGCACAGCCACTCAAAGCCACTCAAAGCCACTCAAAGCCACTCAAAGCCACTCACAGCCACTCAAAGCCACTCACAGCCACTCAAAGCCACTCAAAGCCACTCACAGCCACTCAAAGCCACTCAAAGCCACTCACAGCCACTCAAAGCCACTCACAGCCACTCGCAGCCACTCCACAGCCACACCACTCCACCACCGCCGCTACCAGCGCTTCATGCCTCTTCTTGTCACTCCTATTCTTCTTTTTATCTGTTTAACCTTATTATGATAGTGATGATTATTATAATAGGTTCTATTATTATTATTATTATTATTATTATTATTATTATTATTATTATTATTATTATTTTTATTATTATTATTATTATTATTGTTATCATTATTATTATTATTATTATTATTATTATTATTATTATTATTATTATTATTATTATTATTAATATTATTTTATGGTTCAATCCACCGCTGGTGTTTTCCATTGCTGTTTTCAATACTTTTTTCATTTCGATTTATTTTTATTTTTATTTTTGTTGGCGTTATTTTTGTTTTTATTATTTTTATTGCTGTTATTTCTTTTTTATTATTTTTATTTCTGTTATTTCTTTGTTATTATTTTTATTATTCAGGTCGTTCTCATTCTTTGTTGTTTTTTTCACCCGTTCTTTTGTTCTTCACCATCATTTTTTTCTTCATCATCCTCCTTCTCATCATTTTCCTTCTCATCATCATCTTCCTCCTTCTCATCATCTTCCTCCTTCTCATCATCTTTTTCTTCATCTTCTTCCTCATCATCTTCATCATCTTCCTCCTCATCATCTCCATCCTCATCTTCCTCATCTTCTTCTTCATCATCTTCATTATCATCTTCCTCCTCATCTTCCTCCTTATCATCTTCATCATCATCTTGTTGCCGCCATGCAAACACGTTTTCATTGGGGCTCCTTTCGTGGCTACCTTATTTTTATTAATAATAATAAATATAATAATAATAATAATAATAATAATAATAATAATAATAATAATAATAATAATAATAATAATAATAATAATAATAATAATAATAATAATAATAATAATAGTAACAATAATAATAATAAAAATAATAATTATTATAATAATAATAATAATAATAATAATAATTATTATTATTGTTATTTCTCCCTTACTGATTCATTCTCCTTCGTGGCTACTTTATTCTTATTCTTACTCTTATGCCATCTCAATATTGTTATTATTATTTTCAATTTCCTTATTATTATTATTATTATTATTATTATTATTATTATTTATATTATTACTATTATTATTATTATTTATATTATTATTATTATTATTATTATTATTATTTGTATTATTATTATTATTGTTATTATTATACATACAAAAACGAATATTATTATAGTGGCATTAACCCCGTAGAGTTTCGAGGCCAAATTATTATTAAATTATTTTTATAATGATTTTTACTTATGTTATTATTATTATTATTATTATTATTATTATTATTATTATTATTATTATTATTATTATGCCATCTCTTCGTTGTTACTGCTGGCTTCTTTATTGATTTTATTGTTGGTAGTTACGCTTTCTTTGTTATCAGTATCATTATTGTTGTTCTTTGTTATCAGTATCATTATTGTTATTATCTTTGTTATCAGTATCATTATTGTTGTTCTTTGTTATCAGTATCATTATTTTTGTTCTTTCTTATCAGTATCATTATTGTTGTTATCTTTGTTATCAGTATTATTATTGTTGTTCTTTGTTATCAGTATCATTATTGTTATTATCTTTGTTATCAGCTTCGTTTTCTTTGGCCATTATTGTTGTAGGTTTTTTTGTTTTCTTTTTCAAATTGTTGCTACATTGTTATAATAACAACAATAATAATAACAATAATAACAACAATTACTGTTATTATTTAATTTTTCTCTAAATTATTATTATTATTATTATTTCTTTTTTTATTTTTATTATCATTGCTTTATGATTGGTTTTTTTATTTTGCCAACAATAAATACAGAGTCTCTGGTCTTGCAGGAGCCGTTGAAAATAAACTTAATATCGTCCAAAGATATTTATAAGGCGTCTTTTAGCGCTTTAGTGTAGTAAGGTGAGCGATTATTTTTTATTTTAAACATGAGAATGCAGATTTTGAAAACTGATCTTTTTTTAAGAGGCAACCAGTGTGAAGAGATAAGGGTAAGGGTTAGACGAGAGTTTATGAGTGCCAGAAACTAAGCGGGCAGCGCTATTAAAAGCTTTGGTGAGAGGGTGTAGCATGGTCTCTGGGAGTCCATGGTATGAATATTAATATTATTTTTTTAAAATAATAATATTATTATTTTAAATAAAACACAAACCTTTCTCGTCATTCAATTGAACTTGCAACCACTTGCGTCTGTTCTCCATCTAACAGTGATGGCGATTATTCTGAATTTTCAACATGAAAATTTTTTTTTTTAAATAATTATTTAAAAAAAAAGAAAAAAAAACAAATTTATTGCTTGAATGGTGAAATGATGTCACAAGCACTGGGAACACATGCTCAAGTTATTATTGGTCCTGGCTAAGAAAAGAACTGAAAAACAGAAGATTCAATGCTGGTCAGTGTAGCTTGCACTCACAATCGGACAAAAGTTATACTTTCGCTGAGTTAGTTATAATCTTAACTTCGAGGATTTCATCAGATTTATTCCATTGGTTGTGGTCATTTTTGTCAAGACACAGAAGCGCTGTCCTCGAGCTTCTCCTCCATTGATTGCCCTCATGTTTCGTAACCTCATCCTTTTTGTTTTTATAACACGTCTGCGCCTGCGGAAATTTGATTGGCCTCTTCTGCTGTAAAGTGTGATCAGATGAGCCTGGGTTTGAATTTTAAAAGCGACAACTTAATTGAAGTACAGACGCCGTCCTAGAGTGTCCAGTCCTCTAGTAGCCCACAGCGAGTAAAACCGTTTCCATGAGAGCGCCTTTGAACATAGTGCTGAAGGACGCGTTGCAAATGTTTGGATTAGATTAGGTTACAATGGAGTTACAGTGGAGTTACAATGGAGTTACAGTGGAGTTACAGTGGAGTTACAGTGGAGTTACAGTGGAGTTACAATGGAGTTACAGTGGAGTTACAGTGGAGTTACAATGGAGTTACAGTTGAGTTACAGTGGAGTTACAATGGAGTTACAGTGGAGTTACAGTGGAGTTACAACGGGGTTGGAGTGGAGTGGATGGAGTGGATACACCAGGTATGGATGGTTGAAGAAGGCACCATAAAAGGATCAGTTGACAATGAAATGAGGAAGGAATAAGGAAGGCATATTTGGAAAAGCAATAACTAAGGTATGAAGTGTCAACTTTGTGTGAAGCAAACTCCACTTTTGAAAAGACCAATGAAAGAGGTGAGACAATTGAAGGTAAATAGACGGGAGATGAATGGATGTTGGATGGATGAATGGATGGAATTTGGATGGATGAACAGATGGATGTCGGATGAATAGATAGATAGGATGGATGGAT
>OX387258.1:726967-731967 GCA_947562095.1 Branchellion lobata | reverse complement strand
GAGGTAGTGAAAGAATGATGGATGGATGAAGTGGTGAAGGAATGATGGATGGATGAGTTGGTGAAGAAATGATGGATGGATGAGGTTGAATGATGGATGGATGAGGTGGTGAAGGAATGATGGATGGATGAGGTTGAATGATGGATAGATGAAGTGGTGAAGGAATGATGGATGGATGAGGTGGTGAAGGAATGATGGATGGATGAGGTGGTGAAGGAATGATGGATGGATGAGGTGGTGAAGGAATGATGGATGGATGAGATGGTGAAGGAATGATGGATGAGTATAACCTTGTTGCTCCAGGAGATGTTTGATGGTTTGGAATTGGACTTGCGAGTTGTGGACGATGTCCCTAAATGGATGGATGGATGGATGGGTGGATGGATAGATGGGTGGATGAATGAATAGATGGTTAGATAGATGGATAGATGGATGGATGAATGGCTGGATGGATGAATAGATGGTTAGATGGATGGATGGATGAATGGCTGAATGGATGGATGGATGAAAAGATGGGAGGGTGTAGACGACTGGAGACAGTTATGCGTGGGAGGGGTGCATGGATGTGAGGCAGACAACAATGCAGAAGCCACCAATGATTCTCTTTCGTCTTCTCTCTCATTTTTTTCCTCCTCCTCCAGCTGGCTTCTCACTCTTCTAACTTCCCATGTGTTCTCTCACTCCTCCTGACTCCTTCAACTCCTCCTAACTCCTCCTGACTCCTCTTAACTCCTCCTGACTCCTCCTAACTTCTCCTAACTCCTCCTAACTCCTGCTCACTCTTCCAACTCCTCCTAACTCCTCCTCACTCTTCCAACTCCTCCTAACTCCTCCTAACTCCTCCTGACTCCTCCTAACTCCTCCTGACTCCTCCTCACTCTTCCAACTCCTCCTGACTCCTCCTAACTCCTCCTAACTCCTGCTCACTCTTCCAACTCCTCCTAACTCCTCCTCACTCTTCCAACTCCTCCTAACTCCTCCTAACTCCTCCTAACTCCTGCTCACTCTTCCAACTCCTCCTAACTCCTCCTCACTCTTCCAACTCCTCCTAACTCCTCCTAACTCCTCCTGACTCCTCCTAACTCCTCCTGACTCCTCCTAACTCCTCCTGACTCCTCCTAACTCCTCCTAACTCCTCCTAACTCTTCCTACTCCTCCTAACTCCTCCTGACTCTTTCAACTCCTCCTAACTCCTCCTGACTCTTTCAACTCCTCCTAACTCCTCCTCACTCTTTCAACTCTTCTTTACTCCTCTAAACATTTCCTAACTCCTCTCAACCTTTCCCAACTCCTCCTAACTCCTCTCCCTCTTCCCAACTCCTCCTCACTCCTCTCCCTCTTCCCAACTCCTTCTAACTCCTCTCCCTCCTCCCAACTCCTCTCCCTCCTCCCAACTCCTACCCCCTCACATGATCTGGTGCCAAGGAGGACGCAGCATGATGTTGCTGAAGATCCTGGCTAGTTTTTCGAGGTCTTTTGTGTCCTTGTTGAGAGAGAGGTGGTGGAGGAGGTGTTCGAGGGTGAGGTAGTGGGGGGGTGGGAGGTGTCCCAGTAACTCCCTCGTCGATGCTTCTGTTGAGGTGTCTGTGGTGTGGTGTGGTGTGGCGTTATGTTATGTGGTTTGGTGGTGTGGTGTGTAATGTTATGTGGTGTGGTGTGTAATGTTATGTGGTGTGGTGGTGTGGTGTGTAATGTTATGTGGTGTGGTGTGCAATGTTATGTGGTGTGGTGGTGTGGTGTGTAATGTTATGTGGTGTGGTGTGTAATGTTATGTGGTGTGGTGGTGTGGTGTGTAATGTTATGTGGTGTGGTGTGTAATGTTATGTGGTGTGGTGTCTAATGTTATGTGGTGTGGTGTCTAATGTTATGTGGTGTGGTGTGTAATGTTATGTGGTGTGGTGTCTAATGTTATGTGGTGTGGTGTCTAATGTTATGTGGTGTGGTGTGTAATGTTATGTGGTGTGGTGTCTAATGTTATGTGGTGTGGTGTCTAATGTTATGTGGTGTGGTGTGTAATGTTATGTGGTGTGGTGTGTAATGTTATGTGGTGTGGTGTGTAATGTTATGTGGTGTGGTGTGTAATGTTATGTGGTGTGGTGTGGTGGTTGTAGAAATAGAATTGTTATTGCGGAGGTAGTTTGAAGTTGAAGGTTTTGGAGAGAAAAAAATCTGATAGAGGTGCAAACACACAGCCACACATAACTACACACAGCCACACATAACTACACACAGCCACCTTTAACTACACACAGCCACCTTTAACTACACACAGCCAAATATGACTACACACAGCCACACACAATTACACACAGCCACACACAATGACACACAGCCACCCACAGCAAACAAAACTAGAAACTACGACACAGAAATATGCAAAAACAACCACAAAAAACACGCCTAGAGCCATTCATTAGGACACAAAACCACAAATAGCAGCACAAAGCCACACACAGACACAGAGGGATAAAGACAGAGGCATACATAAACACAGACACACACAGCCAACTCAGACAAAATAAAACACACACAGACAAACACAGACAAACACAGACAAACACAGACAAGTACAGACAAACACAGACAAAGCCAGGTACCTCTGATGAGAGCAATGAAGTCGCTATAAAAGCTTTCAGGAATGAGGGACTCAGGGAGGTCCCTGAAGAGCTTCTTCACTATTCCCCCTGTGTGGTGTGGTGTGGTGTGGTGTGGTGTGGTGTGGTGTGGTGTGGTGTGGTGTGGTTGGTGTGGTGTGGTGTGGTGTGGCGTGGTGTGGTGTGGTGTGGTTGGTGTGGTTGGTGTGGTGTGGTGTGGTGTGGTTGGTGTGGTGTGGTTGGTGTGGTGTGGTTGGTGTGGTGTGGTGTGGTGTGGTTGGTGTGGTGTGGTGTGGTTGGTGTGGTGTGGTTGGTGTGGTGTGGTGTGGTGTGGTTGGTGTGGTGTGTCGTGGTGTGGTGTGGTGTGGTTGGTGTGGTGTGGTTGGTGTGGTGTGGTGTGGTGTGGTTGGTGTGGTTGGTGTGGTGTGGTGTGGTGTGGTTGGTGTGGTGTGGTGTGGTGTGGTGTGGTTGGTGTGGTGTGGTTGGTGTGGTTGGTGTGGTGTGGTGTGGTGTGGTTGGTGTGGTTGGTGTGGTGTGGTGTGGTTGGTGTGGTTGGTGTGGTGTGGTGTGGTGTGGTGTGGTGTGGTGTGGTGTGGTTGGTGTGGTTGGTGTGGTGTGGTGTGGTGTGGTTGGTGTGGTTGGTGTGGTGTGGTGTGGTGTGGTTGGTGTGGTGTGGTTGGTGTGGTGTGGTGTGGTGTGGTGTGGTTGGTGTGGTTGGTGTGGTGTGGTGTGGTGTGGTGTGGTTGGTGTGGTGTGGTGTGGTGTGGTTGGTGTGGTGTGGTTGGTGTGGTGTGGTGTGGTTGGTGTGGTGTGGTGTGGTTGGTGTGGTGTGGTTGGTGTGGTGTGGTGTGGTTAGTGTGGTGTGGTGTGGTTGGTGTGGTGTGGTTGGTGTGGTGTGGTTGGTGTGGTGTGGTTGGTTTGGATAGGTGTGGTTGGTGTGGTGTGGTTGGTTAGGTGTGGTTGGTGTGGTGTGGTTGGTGTGGTTAGGTTGGTGTAGTGTGGTTGTTGTGGTGTGGTTGTGTGGTGTGGTTAGGTTGGTGTGGTTGGTGTGGTGTGGTTGGTGTGGTGTGGTGTGATTGGTTGGTGTGGTGTGGTGTGGTTGGTGTGGTTAGGTTGGTGTGGTTGGTGTGGTGGGGTGTGGTGTGGTTGGTGTGGTGTGGTTGATGTGTTGTGGTGTGATTAGATTGGTGTGGTTGATAACACGCCTTCATTAATCTCATTACTCATTCATTTCACAGTGAAAAAGGTCACAATATGCATAGTTTTAGGACCTATGGTCTCAGACAGGTGGTTGCTAAGCGACACCGCAAACACGCCTGCATCGTCTGTAGAAGTGGTGGTTGATTGGTTGGTTGATTGGCTGGTTGGTTGGTTGATTGGCTGGTTGGTTGGTTAATTGGCTGGTTGGTTGGTTGATTGGCTGGTTGGCTGGTTGGTTGGTTGATTGGCTGGTTGGCTGGTTGATTGGATGGTGGTGATTCCTCAATTGTACTAATCGATATTCAAGAAGTGAGTGCACGGTGGTCTTGCACAAGTTGTATATGGCAGTTGTTTCATTGTATGCAAACAAAGTCTTGTACGCCACGACGAAACATTGTATAGAATATGCAATAGTTGCAATGTATATAATAGTATAATGAAAAATATTGTATATAAAACAAAACCAATGGTGGTCCGAAGAACTGAACATACAATAAATCCTGATACATGGCATACATATTGAGCGTACAACACACTGTGGCGTTTACGAACGCTGTATGAGGGAACTTTTGAGGTCAGCCACGTGGTTAGTGTTGGGCGTCTGTCCGTAATACTTCCATAACTTCTCGTCTGCGTGGTGGTGATGGTGATGATGATGATGATGATGATGATGATGATGATGATTTAAAAAAAAAAAAATAATAATAATAATAATAAAATAATAATAATAATAATAATAATAATAATAATAATAATAATAATAATAATAATAAAATAATAATAATAATAATAAAATAATAATAATAATAATAATAATAATAATAATAATAATAATAATAATATAAATTTCGGAAATAAAAAATAGATGTAAAAAACAGTAATGGAAAAAAAGAAACAAAAACAAAAAAAAAAGAAGACGATGAAGAGAACAAGGAAGGAAAGAAATAAAGAAAGATGAAGACAAGGAAGAGAAAAAATAAATAAAACGAAGAAGAGAACAAAGAGGAGAACAAAGAGGAGAACAAAGAAGAGAACAAAAAAAGAGAACAAAGAAGAGAACAAAGAGAAGAACAAAGAGGAGAACAAAGAAGAGAACAAAGAGGATACTTCCATTGGAGGCTCTCTTCTGCAGCTCCTTGGTGCAGAGGGTGACGATGGGGGGAGGGATGATGCAGAATTCACAAAGACTCTTGCCGAAGGAGGAGT
>OX387258.1:719467-721967 GCA_947562095.1 Branchellion lobata | reverse complement strand
AAGTATTTTGTTAAGTATAATTGGTCCACTGAAGAACATGGGACTAATCTGTTGATTTCAAATGAATAAAAATTATTCCTTTGTATTTGAGGTTGTTACCAATGCTGAGTTGAGTTAATTTTAAAACATTTAAACTAATCAGTGATTGAATTTCTATTTAAACTCTAAATTAACTTTTCAACCAACACTTAATTGAGTGTTTTTTTTCTTATTATTATTTTTTTTTATATTATTGTTATTATTATTATTATTATTATTATTATTACTATTATTATTATTATTATTACTATTATTATTATTATTATTATTATTATTATTATTATTATTATTATTATTATTATTATTATTATTATTATTATTATTACTATCTGCGCTTCCACTGGTTTCACATGAAGCGTTGGAGGATCTTTCTAAGACGCTTTACATTTTCCATCTTTTAACACAGACATGGGACGCCATTGGAGTCTCGAAATAAAATTTTAAGAAACAATCGAAGGTTGATGCACGATATGAAAATGTTTAAAAATGATTGCAACTCACAATAAGCGCAAAAGATGGGCTTTTTGAAGTACACCACTTCCCTGGTGTGTTCCATGTTGCGATTCAAGTGGAGCTAAATTAAATATTGACTGAGTTGAACCCGATGAAATTTAAAAGTATCAAAATAAATTTAGCGCCTCTTTCACACCTAAAAGTCGTCAAGAAGTTTTCCTGGAGATCAAGGAAGTGCCATTGCTCGCATTGAAAACACTAGCATAGAAACTTTAACTTTAAAACTTTTAAACGCCAAAAATTGTTATTCGATTTAGGCTCGTTTTTTTCATTCCATTTTTTTCAATTATAAAAAAATAAAAAATACAATAATTTTTCATTCGGTTGTAAGCCGGTGAAACCGATATTTTCTGAATAGTTTTTTGTGGATAAAATCCAGTCAGATGCTGGAAACAATACAGTTATCGGTTGCCAAGGTTCTTCACAAGAAAAATTTCCTTGTGGTTTCAGAAAATGGTTAAGAAAACAGGAAATGAAAAGAAAAAAATGTTTCTCGACCCCCATTATGGCCTCATTTCACAAGATTGGAACATTCTTCAATAGTTATATGATGTGCTTATAATCATTTATTCTATAATCTTTTTTTTTCTCATATTTTTTATCAATTTTGCTCCAGCACCTGTTGTTACACCTCAGTTTCGGTTGGGTTGACATTGTCTTTCAACTTGGATTTTTCTTGCATCTCTTGCAACATCAAACGTTTCTTAAATAGCTGTTTCATGTGTATATAAACTATGGTTTATTCAAATTTTTTGAGACTCATTGATCCGATTCTATGGTCAATTTTGCTAAAAATTTTCGCACTTAGTACTAATTGAGGATTAAGTTGGAGAAAGGTCTCGGTATAAGTGAGTTTTTAGTAGTTCACGAAAGTTTATCAAAAAATTTTTTTTAGAGTAACAAGTTGACCAAATCCCTTTATTAAGACGTCTGAAGTTCAAGTCAACATTTCGAAAATCAAAAAAATTTGTTTAAGTTTATTATTTAATTTAAAATTTGTGGTATAACTAATAAAAAATCAGAATAAATCAATGAATAATAATTATAAATTAATGAATTGAAAATTCAAAATCAATTAACAAAAAAATATTTATTAATTAATTAATTATTCAAAAATGTTTAAAATATTCAATTAAAACTTTGGTAATTTATTATTTAATTAAAATTGAGCAAACTTCCAAGGTTGACTTTGGAGTTTTAGAAAGTTGGTAGAAACAAAGACGAAACTTTCAAGTGTCTGCACCCCTCACGTGCCCCCAGGCGCCCACTCTTGTGTATGCATATGTTAGGTTGTAATATATATATATATATATATATATATATATATATATATATATATATATATATATATATATATATATATATATATATATATATATATATATATATATATATATATATATATATATATATATATATATATATATATATATATATATATATATATATATATATATATATATATATATATATATATATATATATATATATATATATATATATATCATGAGATAATACATCTAATGAAACAATAAATGACACAAAAAATGAATAGGACAAGATGACGAATGTCATAAGTGACACCAATGTCATAAGTGACACCAATGTCATAAGTGACAGCCAATGTCATAAGTGACAGCCAATGTCATAAATGACACGAATGTCATAAGTGACAGCGGATGTCATATGTCATACTATCAACTGAATACTTCGATCTAAGTTAATCAAATTTATTCCTTCAATCTCATCAGTCCAATCTAATCTAATCAGTCTAATCTAATCAGTCTAATCTAATCAGTCTAATCTACTAATAATAATCTAATAATAATAATCTAATTATGATAATCTTATCAGTCTGACCTTATCATAATAATCTAATCTAATTTTAGTAACTTGCTTTAGCTTAGATGGTGGTGGTGTTGAGGGATGGTGTGTTGAAGAGAGGCGG
>OX387258.1:709467-714467 GCA_947562095.1 Branchellion lobata | reverse complement strand
CCACCACTTCCAACCTCTACCAGCCACCACCCCTCCCAACCACCACCACTCCCAACCCCTACCAACCACCACCCCTCCCAACCACCACCACTTCCAACCTCTACCAGCCACCACCCCTCCCAACCACCACCACTCCCAACCCCTACCAGCCACCACCCCTCCCAACCACCACCACTCTCATTCCTCATCCCTTCTAAACACCACCACTCCAACCCCCACCCCTCCCAACCACCACCACTTCCAGCCACCCACCCCTTCCACCACCCTCCATCCCACCTCTCTTGGGCGATCAGCTGTTGTTTCTGGAACTGGTAGAAGAACATCTGAGCACTCTGTGCCATCCTACGTTCTACGTAGATCGGCACGTACGCAGAGTCCTGCTGCAACGAGCCTGCGTGGTGGGTGGTCCAAAAGGTTAAGCCCTTGCATCTTTTGGTTAGTTGGTTGGTTAGTCGGTAGGTTAACTGGTTTATTAATTAAGGGTTGATTGGTTGGTTAATTGGTTGGTTAATTGAGGGTTGATTGGTTGGTTAATTGGTGGGTTAATTGGTTGGTTAATTGGTTGGTTAATTGGTTGGTTAATTGGCGATATAATCCATGGACAAACTTGTTAGGGTTTCCCCAGATGATTTGTCGTAACAACAATTTCTGGGAGAATGAATGGATGGGTTGATGGATGGATAGATGAATGGGTGAATGGATAAATGAATGGATGGATGGATGGATGGATGGATGGATAGATGAATGGATGAACGGATGGATGAATGGATGGATGGATGGATGGATTAATGGATGGATGGATTAATGGTTGGATAAATGGATGGATGGAAAACAGCGAATCAAAGAATGATGGATGGATGAGGTGGTGAAGGAATGATGGATGGATGAGGTGGTGAAGGAATGATGGATGGATGAGGTGGTGAAGGAGATGACACAGGTTTGGAAGTAATTATCTTTGGGCTTGTTCTTTCTATTATATATTTCCACATTATTATTATTATATTATTTATTTATTATTATTATTATTATTATTAGTATTATTATTATTATTATTATTATTATTATTATTATTATTATTTTTTTTTTTATTTTTATTTTTTATTTATTTATTTTTTTTTTTTTTTTATTTTTTTATTATTATTATTATTATTAGTATTATTATTATTATTATTATTATTATTATTATTATTATTATTATTATTATTATTATTATTATTATTATTATTATTATTATTATTATTATTATTATTATTATTATTATTATTATTATTATTATTATTATTATTATTATTAATATTATTTTTATTATTATTATTATTTATATTATTGGTGTGATATTACTTTCAAATGTCGTGTTGTTGTTTCGTTAACAAATCAAGCATTGAGAAGAAGAGACAAAAAAAAAATAAATGAAAAGAAAGAAAAAGAAGAAAGTAAATCAAAGATTAGTCTACGGTAGAAAGATAACCTGTAGATACAAATGATGCAGACGACGACGACGATGAAGATGAGTACAGTCAAACAAGCAGCTGTTACTGAGGGAATCGATGGAGAAGAAGTAATAATAATAATTATTATTTTTTTTTTTTATTTTTATTTTTTTATTATTATTATTATTATTATTATTATTATTATTATTATTATTATTATTATTATTATTATTATTATTATTATTAAAATTATTATTTTAATAATAATAATGATAATATTTTTATTTTTATTTCACCACAAAGGCCACAACAACGACCCACCAGCCAACACGAGGTTGCTGAAGAACGGCTCCATTTCCGTCTGTGTTCCTTGCGACACTGTTGTTGTTGTTGGTGTTGTTGTTGGTGGTGTTGTTGTTGGTGGTGTTGTTGTTGGTGGTGTTGTTGTTGGTGGTGTTGTTGTTGGTGGTGTTGTTGTTGGTGGTGTTGTTGTTGGTGGTGTTGTTGTTGGTGTTAGTTTTGTTGTTGTTGGTGGTGTTGGTGTCGTTGTTGGTGTTGTTGTTAATTTGTGTTGTTGTTTTCGTGGTTAGTGTGGTTGGTGTGGTACTTTTCGTATATTTCGGTGTGATGTCATGTGATCGGTGTGATGTCATGTGGTGAGTGTGATGTCATGTGGTCGGTGTGATGTCATGTGGTGAGTGTGATGTCATGCGGTCGGTGTGATGTCATGTGGTTGATGTGATGTCATGTGGTTGGTGTGATGTCATGTGGTTGGTGTGATGTCATGTGGTTGGTGTGATGTTATGTGGTTGGTGTGATGTCATGTGGTCGGTGTGATGTCATGTGGTTGGTGTGATGTCATGTGGTTGGTGTGATGTCATGTGGTTGGTGTGATGTCATGTGGTGAGTGTGATGTCATGTGGTTGGTGTGAAATCCGTTGGAGTGGCAGACAGACGGTGAAGAGAAACATTGATTCATGCTCTAGTGAATTCTATTGAACTAAAAGTGAATTGCGATTAAAAGTGTTGCACGTAGAAATTCTTTCGTTTGACGATGAATTGATTTAATTAGGTTGGGCCGAAGCGTGAATTTCATGGGGGATGGAGTGTTCAGAAGGTGAATTGGAGGTGAATTTGAGGTGAATTGAAGGTGAATTGAAGGTGAATTGGAGGTGAATTGGAGGTGAATTGGAGGTGAATTGGAGGTGAATTGGAGGTGAATTGGAGGTGAATTGGAGGTGAATTGGAGGTGAATTGGAGGTGAATTGGAGGTGAATTGGAGGTGAATTGGAGGTGAATTGGAGGTTAATTGGAGGTGAATTGGAGGTGAATTGGAGGTGAATTGGAGGTGAATTGGAGGTGAATTGGAGGTGAATTGGAAGTGAATTGAAAGTGAATTGGAGATGAATTGAAGGTGACTTGGAGATGAATTGGAAGTGAATTTGAGGTGAATTAGAGGTGAGAAAAGGCAACAAGGCTCATGTTAACAGCAAGGAGTGAAGATGATGAAGAAGATGGGGAAGAAGAAAAAAATGATGATCAAAACAAAGAAGATAAAGTGGAAGATGAAGAGGAAGAAGAAGAAGAAGAAGAAGAAGAAGAAGAAGAAGAAGAAGAAGAAGAAAAAGAAGAAGAAGAAGAAGAAGAAGAAAAAGAAGAAGAAGAAGAAGAAGAAGAAGAAGAAGAAGAAGAAGAAGAAGAAGAAGAAGAAGAAGAAGAAGAAGAAGAAGAAGAGGAAGAAGGAGAAAAAGAAGAAGAAGAAGAAAAAGAAGAAGAAGAAGAGGAAGAAGAAGAAGAAGATGAAACTGAAGGAGAAGAAGAAGAAGAAGAAGATGAAAGTGACGAATAAGTAGTGCGTGTAGAATTCTACTGAAATAAGAAATCGAAAGACTAATTGTTTGTCTGATTGCTTTGTAAGTGAAGAAGACGAAGAAGAAGAAAAAGAAAGATTAAGAATAAGAAAAAGAAGATGAATAAGAAAAAAAAAGAAAAAAAGAAAGAAAAAAAAAAGAAAAAGAAAGAAGAAAGAAAAAAAGAAAAAGAAAGAAGAAAAAAAAAAAGAAAAAGAAAGAAGAAAGAAAAAAGAAGAGGAAGATGAAAATGAAGAAGAAGAAAAATAGGAGAGGGAATGAGAAAGAGGAAAAAGATGAAGAAACAGATGAAAAGAAAAAAGAGGAGGATGAAGAGGAGGATGAAGAAGAGGATGAAGAGGATGAAGAGGATGAAGAGGATGAGGAGGATGAAGAGGATGAAGAGGATGAGGAGGATGAGGAAGATGAAGAGGATGAGGAGGATGAGGAGGATGAGGAGGATGAGGAGGATGAAGAGGATGAGGAGGATGAAGAGGATGAGGAGGATGAGGAGGATGAGGAGGATGAAGAGGGTGAGGAGGATGAAGAGGATGAAAAGGATGAAGAGGATGAGGAGGATGAAGAGGGTGAAGAGGGTGAAGAGGGTGAAGAGGATGAGGAGGATGAGGAGGATGAGGAGGATGAGGAGGATGAAGAGGATGAGGAGGGTGAGGAGGATGAGGAGGATGAAGAGGGTGATTTTGAACTACATAAAAGTCCTCAAACGATCAACATTGATTATTATAATTATTCCGACTCTTCTAAAAACAAAAACAAAAAAAAAAAAAAAAAAAAAAAAAAATAATAATAATAATAATATTATTATTATTATTATTCTTATTATTATTATTATTATTATTATTATTATTATTATTATTATTATTATTATTATTATTATTATTATTATTATTATTATTATTATTATTTTTATTATTATTAGTATTAGTATTATTATTAGTATTATTATTATTATTATTATTATTATTATTATTATTATTATTATTATTATTATTATTATTATTATTATTATTATTATTATTATTATTATTATTATTATTATTATTATTATTATTATTATTATTATTATTATTATTATTATTATTATTATTATTATTATTATTATTATTATTATTATTATTATTATTATTATTATTATTATTATTATTATTATTATTATTATTATTATTATTATTGTTATCGTTCAAGAAAAATATTTACCGTAAGTCTTGTTTGAAGCGCCCGAAAGATTGGTGAAGAGGAGGAGGAGGAAGAGGATGGTGGGAGTGATCGGTGGATGGAGGGATGGAAGGATGAGGGAAAGGAATGATAGGAAAAATGATGGACGAAGGGATGGACGGAGGGATGGATGGAGGGATGGATGGAAGGATGGATGGAAGGATGGATGGAAGGATGGATGGAGGGATGGATGGAAGGATGGATGGAGGGATGGATGGAAGGATGGATGGAGGGATGGATGGAAGGATGGATGGAAGGATGGATGGAGGGATGGATGGAAGGATGGATGGAGGCTTAATAGTTGTGGTGCTATGCATTTTTTGAGTGTTGTTGTGTGTGGTGTTGTGTGTGGTGTTGTGTGTGGTGTTGTGTGTGGTGTTGTGTGTGGTGTTGTGTGTGGTGTTGTGTGTGGTGTTGTGTGTGGTGTTGTGTGTGGTGTTGTATGTGGTGTTGTGTGTGGTGTTGTGTGTGGTGTTGTGTGTGG
>OX387258.1:696967-701967 GCA_947562095.1 Branchellion lobata | reverse complement strand
TTGGACTGAACCATTGCAAAAGAGGGGTGTTGATGTCATCCCTCGTGACGCCTTTGTTGACCCTTTGTGGAGGGTGTTTGAGTGTGTTTGTCTCGTCAGTCTATCCACTGGTGAAAGATTATCAGAGTTTGGAGGAGGGTGAGGGAGCATATGAGGGTGGAGTAGGAAATGGGAGAAAAAAAGATAAAAATAGAGAAGATGGAGAAAAACAAAAAGAAAGAAAAAGAAAGGGAGAAAGAAATAAGGAAGGAAGAAGAGGAAGAAAGAGGGCGATAGAGAGTTACGTATTCAAGGTAGACCACGCTAAAGTGCATGAATTGACTATGAAGGAGGCCTTGAAGAGGGGGGTGGTCGAAAAAGGCGAGGAGACCCGTCTGTTACAGACTCTCATCTCGCCACACAACTTCCCACTCAACCGCACCGCCCTCAACATCCTCTTAAGCGCTATACAAATGAAAGGGGCTCCGTTGAAGGACACTCTCAACCAGGTCCTCTACGGCAGCCACCCAGAGATCATGGGCCTAGCTAAAAACTTTGATCATTTCACCGATCATTTCGATAGCTCTTCAGATCATGCAGCCAAGTCTGCCCGCATCTCCGCCTTCTTCCGTAAGTCCTCCTGCAGCGCCTTTGAAGCCAGGCAGTTCCTGACGAGCTGTGACAAACACACCTACATCAACTCCTCCTCTTGCATTCTCACCATTCTCGCCACCTTTGATCGCTTCTTCTCTTATCCTCACCCATCAACCACAAACGGAAATGCAACAGGAAATGAAGTGAGAACTCCAAACGGAAATACAAACAAAAGCACGAACGGAAACACATTGGCATTTGCCGCAAACAAAAACACTCACAAATGTTGTCACGTGAGAGGAAAAAGAGGAAATAGAGAAGAGATGGAGGGAAGAAGGAAACTGGAAAGGAAGAAAACGGAAGAGATGAAAAATGGAGTAGTTGAAAGGATCGAGTTGGGAAGGCACTTCATGGAGGAATTGAGTCTGACGAGGTTGTTGTGGCTGGTGTCAGAGCTGGATAGGGGCTTCAAAGTGGAAGAGGTGGTGGCTGCATTGATCGCCTGCGTCTTTGGAGGGATGGAAGAAGGAGGGAGTGAAGGAGGGAAGGAAGAAGGAGAGAGTGAAGGAGGGAGGGAAGAAGGAGGGAGTAAAGGAGGGAGGAAAGAAGGATGGAGTGGAGGAGGGAGGGAAGAAGGAGGGAGTGAAGGAGGAAGGGAAGAAGGATGGATTGAAGGAGGGAGGGAAGAAGGAGGAAGTGAAGGAGGAAGGAAAGAAGGATGGATTGAAGGAGGGAGGGAAGAAGGAGGAAGTGAAAGAGGAAGAAAGGAAGGATGGAGTGAAAGAGGTAAGGAAGGATGGAGTGAAGGAGGGAGGGAAGAAGGAGGGAGTGAAGGAGGAAGGAAAGAAGGATGGATTGAAGGAGGGAGAGAAGAAGGAGGAAGTGAAGGAGGAAGAAAAGAAGGATGGAGTGAAAGGGAGAGAAGAATGAATGAAGGGAAGAGGTTGATTGAAAAGAGTGTTGAGGTGGTGAGAAGCATGATGGGTGTGTTGATTGAGTTGGGGATGGTGGAAGAGGAAGGCTGGGAAGAGGAAGAGGAGGAAGAGTTGAGAAGGGGTGAAGCCATTGAAAAAAAACTCAAACTGCAGCTGGATCGAAAAAAAATCGATTACTTCTCGAAAGATCAGTGGGACGTGTCGGAAAATGCAGCCTACAGTCTCTCATCCCGTAGCCACCCAAGCGTGTCCTCCTCCCACTCTTCTTCCTTCCACCCTTCTTTCTCCCACCCTTCCTCTTACCACCCTTCCTCTTTCCACCCTTCTTCCTCCCATCCTTCCCCCTACCACCCTTCCTCCTTCAGAACTCTTTTCTTCCACGCCACCCCCCCTCCTCTTAGTGTTTCCCAAAAACGCACGGCTTTCAAGGCGCAAAAGCGAACAAAAGCATTTGATTCGTGGGAACACGTACATGGGAGAAGAGACACACACAAGCAGAGAGACACGCAGACATACACGCAGACATACATGCAGACATACAGGCAGAAAGACACTCAGACATACAAGCAGACATACAGGATAAACAGCCTGGTGAAGGAAGTAGTGGCGGCAAGAATGCTTCTGCAGACGACGCCTCTGGTTAGAAGCCGCCACGTGAGAGACGCCACAGCCACAGCCACTTTAGTGCAGTCGTACAACCTTTTCTACTCCAGCCACTCTTTTGTGGCGTCCAAGAAGCTATTCAACTCTGTGTACGTGCATGTGCTTGCGGGTGTGAAGGGGGTGATGGGAAAGGGAAGAAGGGAGAGAGAAAACACCAGACAGATGATGCACTTCATCACCCATGGAAGGCGTTCAACTGCGAGTCATTATTCTCCTCATCCTTTATCTCATCATTCTCCTCATCCCTCATCTCATCCTCATCCTTACCCTTCATCCCATCCTTCTTCCTACCTTCCTCCATCCCATCCTCTTCTTCATCCATTTCCTTCCAGTCCTCTTTGTTCCCGCCATCCAGCACACGTCCTCCTTCCTCCTCCGCTGTTGCCCATGCAACCCCCACTCACCTCCCCCCTCCTCTTTATCCTTAATATCCTCACCCTTCCAGGTGTCTTCTTCCTCAGCCACTTCCTGCCTCCCTTCCTCTGTCGCTCCCTCTTCAAACGCATCCATTCCACCCTCATTAACATTACAACACTTCTTTTTTCTTCCGCCCATTGTACCGCACAAACTAAAAGTGGAATTTTAGAAAATGGTAAAAGTGAATTTACAGCTGAAATTAAATTTTACGCCAAAATACCTGACACTCTGCATGGCATAGTGCTCAATGGCGGTAAGAGTTTGGTGGAAGAGGAGGTGAAAGAGGAGGAGGAGGAGGGGAAGAAGAAAGAGGAGGAAGAAGAGAAGAAGGAGGAGGAGAAAGAGGAGAAGAAAGAGGAGGAAAAAGAGGTGGAAAAGGTGGAAGAGATGGAGATTGCAGTGTTGAGCTGTTTCCTGTTCTTCAGTACTTGCGTGGTCAGAGAAGGAGGAAGAAGAACAAGACGGAACGGTTTTAACAACAACAGCAGAACCAACACCAACAACGATAACACCAACCACAAAAACAACATCAACAACAACATCAACAACAACATCAACAACAACCCCAACAACATCAAAAACAACAGCAACATCAACAACAGCAACATCAACAACAGCAACATCAACAACAGCAACAACATCAGCAACATCAACAACAGCAACATCAACAACAGCAACATCAACAACAACATTCCAACCTCAACAACTTCTTTGCAGCTTCCACACAACTTGTGCGGTTTTCCTGAAAGCCTTAAAAGTGAATTTAAACGCGGAAAACAACAACGTGACGTTTGTGATAATAATTTTGAGAAAAAAAAGGAAAAAGAGGAAGTAGAAAAAAAAGAAAAAAAAAAGAGAGAAGATGAAGAAAAAAAAGAAAAAGAAGAAAAAAAAGAAGAAAATAAAGAAAAAGACGATAAAGGAGAAGAAGAGGATGAAGAGGAAGAAGATGAAAAAGAAGAGGATGAAGAGGAAGAAGATGAAAAAGAAGAGGATGAAGAGGAAGAAGATGCTCTCTTGCGGATTGAAAAGTTGCTGAAGAAGAGGAAATACAAGCCTGAAGTCACGTGCTTCTGTCACTTTGTGAAGGGCCTGTACTACTGGAAATGTATGAACAATAATAATAATAATAATAATAATAATAATAATAATAATAATAATAATAATAATAATAATAATAATAAAATGAAGAACAAAAAAAACAAAAACAACAATAACATAAGAGCACAGAAGCTGTGTCTTCAACACATGGAAAATTCTCTGGAGATTCTTAAAAAAGAAAATAATAATAATAATAATAATAATAATAATAATAATAATAATAATAATAATAATAATAATAATAATAATAATAATAATAATAATAATAATAGTAATAATAATAATAATAATAATAATAATAATAATAATAATAATAATAATAATAATAATAATAATAATAATAATAATAATAATAATAATAATAATAATAATAATAATAATAATAATAATAATAGTAATAATAATAATAATAATAATAATAATAATAATAATAATAATAATAATAATAATAATAATAATAATAATAATAATAATAATAATAATAATTTTATTGGAGTTATTGATAAAAAAAATGATAAAATTGATCATAATAAGGATGATCAAATTCATCATGAAAATAGTGACAATAAAAATAATAATCATCATCATCATCCTCCCCATCATCCCCATCATCATCATCTTCACCACCCTCATCCTCCTCATCACCATCATCCTCACCCTCATCCCCATCATCATCATCATCATCATCATCATCATCATCATCATTCTCATCATCATCAAAGCCATAACAAAAACAGCATAACAAATGACATTAAAAATGAAAGGAATTTTAACAACACAAACAACTCTAACACTAGCAACAACAACAACAACAACAACAACAACACCAACAGCAACCTCAACAACCCCAACAACTTGAACAACAACAACAACAACAACAACAATAACAACCTCAACAGCCCCAGCAACAACAATCTCAACAACAACAACAATCTCAACAACAACAACAACACCAACAACAACAACAATAGAACAAACAGCGTCCTTCTCAACAACCACCTCTCCTTCCATCTTGTGTGTGAGGTGTACGCTTGGATGTTGTACACCCTGCACAAACCTCATGCCGCCCGTCACGTCTACAACCTCTGCGATCAACCACCATCATCATCATCATCATCGTCATCACCATTCTCATCTCCATCTTCTTCTTCCTCCTCCTCCTCATCATTCACAACCGAGCGATGGCGAGAATACTTAGGAATGACCTCTTCCAAGGAAGTCACCAGCACTCGAAGCCCGGACCTGGAGGTCGGTCTGAAGGAAAGACGCACCCATGAAAATAATAATAATAATAATAATAATAATAATGAT
>OX387258.1:683386-696767 GCA_947562095.1 Branchellion lobata | reverse complement strand
ATGATAATATAAGAAAGCATAATAATAATAATAATAATAATAATAATAATAATAATAATAATAATAATAATAATAATAATAATAATAATAATAATAATAATAATAATAATAATAATAATAATAATAATAATAATAATAATAATAATAATAATAATAATAATAATAATAATAATAATAATAATAATAATAATAATAATAATAATAATAATAATAATAATAATAATAATAATAATAATAATAATAATAATAATAATAATAATAATAATAATAATAATAATAATAATAACAATAATAATTATAATAATAATGGTAATAAAAATAAAAATAATACTAATAATGATAATAATATCAATAATAGTAATAAAAATAATAATAATATTAATAATAATATTAGTAAGACATCCTCAATGTCACCATCCTCCTCATCCACCACATACCACTCGCTCCATCCTTCTTCCCCCACCACCACCACCACTGGTGGTGAGGATGATGATGGTGATGGTGGTGATGTTGGTGGTGATGGTGGTGATGGTGGTGAGAATAATGATGATAGTGATGGTGGTGATGGTGGTGGTGATGGTGGTAATAGTGATAATGGTGATGATGATGGTGATGGTGGTAATAGTGATAATGGTGATGATGATAATGGTGGTGATAATGGTGGTGATAGTGGTGGAGAGTTGGTTTTTTATGACAACAGCTACAACACCTTCGGAATGATGCACTACAGCGTAACAGACGCCGAGCTGCAAGAGTTTGGTGTGAAAGTGAAGAAAACTGAGAAAAAGAAAAGTGATATTCAAGTTAATGGCATAAATGGTGGCGAAGGTGAAAAACATGCTGGTGGTGGTGATGGCGGTTGTGGTGGCGGTAGTGGCGGTGGTAATGGTGGCGGTGGTGATGGTGGCGGTGGTGGTGGTGGTGGTGGCGGTGGTGGCGGTGGTGATAGTGGCGGTGGTGATGGTGGCGGTGGTGGTAAGAGTGTGTTAGATGAAGCCGGTGATGAACATAAAAGCATAAACGGAAAAGCTTCGAAGAATTGTGAAGGTTGTGGTGGAGGTGGTGGTGGTGGTGGTGGTGGTGCTGATGGTGGTGGTGGTGGTGGTGGTGATGGTGGTGGTGGTGGTGGTGGGGGTGATGGTGGTGTTGGTGGTGATGGTGATGGTGGTGTTGATGATGATGGTGGTGGTGGTGGTGGTGTTGATTGTGGTAATGGTGGTGATGGTGGTGGTGAGAATGGTGATGGTGGCGATGGTGGTGGTGATGGTGGTGGTGAGAATGGCGATGGTGGTGGTGGGAAGGATGGTTGTGGTGGTGGTGGGAAGGATGGTGGTGGTGGGAAGGATGGTGGTGGTGGTGGTGGTGGGAAGGATGGTGGTGGTGGTGGTGGGAAGGATGGTAGTGGTGGTGGTGGGAAGGATGGTGGTGGTGGTGGTGGGAAGGATGGTGGTGGTGGTGGTGGGAAGGATGGTGGTGGTGGTGTGGAGAAGGATGGTGGTGGTGGTGTGGAGAAGGATGGTGGTGGTGGTGATGTGAAGAAGGATGGTGGTGGTGGTGGTGGGAAGGATGGTGGTGGTGGTGGTGGTGGGAAGGATGGTGGTGGTGGGAAGGATGGTGGTGGTGGTGGTGGTGGGAAGGATGGTGGTGGTGGTGGTGGGAAGGATGGTGGTGGTGGTGGTGGTGGGAAGGATGGTAGTGGTGGGAAGGATGGTAGAAGAAGGGATTTCATTGAAGAAAAAAAAGCTGGAAAAGAAGAAGATGAAGATATATTTGATGCTGCTGATTATGATATTGGAAAAGATGACAAGGAGAATGGTGAAGAGGAAGAAGAAGAAGAAGATGATGATGGCAACAAAAAAACTAGTTCGTTGAATAGTAAACAACTTACGAGGCAAGATTCAAACAACAACACCAGCGACAACCACAACAACCACAATAACAACCCCAAAAACAACAATCACAACAACAACCACAACAACAACAGCCACAACAACAACCACAGTCACAGCAACCACAACAACAACAACAGCCACAACAACACCAACAACAACCACAGTCACAGCAACCACAACAACAACAGCAACCACAACAACACCAACAAAAACATTACTAAACAAGACCATCCGGACCTATTTCTTCCGCCACCGCCACCATCAACCGACGAACCACAGGCACCATCCTACCTTGATCCTCTTCTGAACCACCCACTGCGCATGCGTGGTCTGCAGACGAGAACCAGCATATGGATGACCATGGGGCTAACCCACCGAGCCCACCACCTCTCCAGCGCCTCTCTGCGTCTCTGCAGGGCGTGGTGGCCTCGTGGCAGTGAAGCGTTTTGTAGCGGCGCTTTTGCCACCCACTCGCGCGTGAGCTCCAGTGTGGGTCTGGACGCCGAAGCCACACTGACTGCCGTGAAGTCTCTGCTAGACAAGCTCAAGGTGAGATTGTGGCTGGTATGGTTGTGGCTGGTGTGGTTGTTGTGGCTGGTGTGGTTGTTGTGGCTGGTGTGGTTTTTGTGGCTGGTTGTGGCTGGTGTGGTTTTTGTACTTAAAATCGTGGTGTGGTTGTGTCGTCATGTAATAAATCAATCAATTGAAAATTAATGACTCAAATTCACTTTTAGTTCCGAGGGGAGAAGGACGAGGAGAGTATAAAGGGTGTTGTGGCTCTTAGTGAGACCCTTTGTAGGCATAGCAACCTGTTGCCACAGTCGTCTGTGCTGGTTACTAAAGCAGGCAACATGGTTGCTATGACACCAGAGTGTTCGGACAAGGTAAAGAAGAGGGTGGAAGAATTGAAGAAGCAGGTGGATGAGAAGATGGAGGTGTGTGTGTGTGTGTGTGTGTGTGTGTGTGTGTGTGTGTGTGTGTGTGTGTGTGTGTGTGTGTGTGTATGTGTGTGTGTGTGTGTGTGTGTGTGTGTGTGTGTGTGTGTGTGTGTGTGTGTGTGTGTGTGTGTGTGTGTGTGTGTGTGTGTGTGTGTGTGTGTGTGTGTGTGTGTGTGTGTGTGTGTGTGTGTGTGTGTGTGTGTATGTGTGTGTGTGTTTTTTTTTTTTTTTTTTTTTTTTTATTATATACCCATGTTTTATTCTTTTTTACTCCATTTTTCAGTATTTTAATAATTTTAATTCCTTCTTATTTTTTCCATCATACGGTGTTTCACCATACCTTCTTCCAAGCTGTTTCATTGCCTTCTAACGCACCACCACCAACTCCCCAGAAACAAAGCAAAGACTCGAATAAGAAGGAAGCGGAAGTTGAAACGAAAATAAATGAAACGGAAATAAACAAAGAAAAAGATATTAATAAGCAGGAAAAAGGTGGAAAAAATGGAAACAGGTTGACGTGTTCACTCAAGAGGTGCAGCTTTGACGCCGAGCTGGCTCGCACCTTCCACCATTGCGAGTGCTCGCTCAGACACAGGTGACTTCAGCCCTCGCCTGCCTCGTAGTCGTCGGTGGCGTGATGGACCCCTTCTGATCTGATCTGGTCTGATCTGATCTGGTCTGGTCTGAGCTGATCTGGTCTGATCTGATCAGATCTTTCCTGATCTGATCTGATCTGATCTGATCTGATTCAATATAATCTGATCTGATCTGATCTGATCTGATTTGCTCTGATCTGATCTGATCTGATCTGATCTGATCTGATCTGATCTGATCTGATTCAATATAATCTGATCTGATCTGATCTAGTCCTGTCTAATCTAATTCAATATAATCTTATCTCATATCTGATCTGATCCAATCCTATTTAATTCAAAATAATCTTATCTAGTCCTATTATTGTTCTAAGCTACTCTCACCAAATCCTATCTAATCTAATCCTAATATAATCTAATCAATGCATTTCTGAAGCGTCTTTAATCATGCTTCATTGACGCTGTTTCGATCAAGTTACTCCACTACTTGACCTATTAACCCATTTCAAATTGACCTACTTTTGCCCACCGACAACCAATCACCAAGCGGTTAGAGAGTTTAGGAGGCTCCCATGATGAACTGTGTGCCAATATTCCGTCATTAAGCCTTCTCAAATTCCCTGGTCTGTGATGAAGCTGACCTTAGTGGCTGACCTCAGGGGTTGACATCATTGGCTGACCTCAAGGGCTGACCTCAGGGGTTGACATCATTGGCTGATCTCAAGGGCTGACCTCAGGGGTTGACATCATTGGCTGACCTCAGGGGTTGACCTCAAGTGTTGACCTCAGTGCTTGACCTTAGCGGCTGACCTCAGGGGTTGACCTCAGTGGCTGACCTCAGGGGTTGACCTCAGGGGTTAACCTCAAGGGTTGGCCTCAGTGGTTGACCTCAAGCTATTTAGCTGGTGATGGCCACTTTCATCACCAAGGCAACAAATGAACCAACTTATTGATTCGTTCATGAATTCTTCCTCGACTTAAATCACTTCGATATTCGACTTAAGTCAACTTGATACTCGACTTAAGTCATTCTGATACTCGACTTAAGTCAATCTGATACTCGACTTAAGTCATTTTCTCTTCTATTCAAACCACCCCTTTTCTTTCACTCCTGTCACGCCTGAACGGTGTTTTCAACAGTCGTTTCTCACTTCTTATCATTCTCATCCTGCTGTGTTCATGCTTCCGTATCACTTTTAAAATGTCCAATTTGTTGTTTTTTAGAATTTGTTGCGCGCTATACTATTATTTTGCCGTTATTTTATTTTTTAAATTATTCTAAAAAATTGCTGAAAATGGAATAACGGTGGAGGGGGTGGTAGTGGACATGGTCATGGTCGACTGGCGCTCTTTTTCGCATTTGCAAAAACCGCATCTTCCGTTTTCAATGAACCATGAAAAGGTCTCGAAGCTCTACGGGGTTAATGCCACTACAATAATATTCGTATTTGTATTGTATTGTATTGTTATGTATTGAATTGTTTTGTATTGTATTGTATTCGTATTGTATTGTTTTGTATTTTATTGTATTGTATTGTATTTTATTGTATTTTATTGTATTGTATTGTATTGTATTGTATTTTATCGTATTGTATTTTATTGTATTGTATTGTATTGTATTGTATTGTATTTTATTGTATTTTATTGTATTTTATTGTATTTTATTGTATTTTATTGTATTGTATTGTATCGTATTGTATTGTATTGTATTGTATTGTATTGTATTGTATTGTATTCTATTGTATCGTATTGTATGAAAGGTTTGCTCCATCATCCAGCGTCTTCGTCCTCATCGTCAAACCTTACGTTTAGTTTGCGATGATCAGTCAATTGAATGATTTAATGAATATCCGACACTGTAATAATAATGATGAGGTAACAGAGATAAAATAATTAAATAATAATATTATAATTAATAATTGAATAATAATATGAAATTTAATAATTATTAATAAATAAATAATTATTCCAATTAATTAGGCTCAATTAATTATGCTCAATTGATTGATTAAAAGTGGATAAATAATCATTCAACCAATCACATGATAACTCAATGAACCACAAAGACACAAGTTCGGTATTATTGTGACAATTTCGCTTACAATTTCCCTTTCGCCGCTATGTTCGTCTGCTTGCCTGTGGAGACATCCATGGACAGCTGTCAATTCCAATCAGTCATGCGTGAAACTCACGTGACGCGTCTTGAAGTTCATACGTCTTATGGAAGATGTAGGTGTGTGTAGTGTTGTGGTTCAGAAGCAAGACAGAACCCCGCCATACGAGACTCTGCTTCTTGGCGTTTTTAACCTTAACGCGC
This sequence comes from Branchellion lobata, assembly GCA_947562095.1. Classification (NCBI taxonomy): domain Eukaryota; kingdom Metazoa; phylum Annelida; class Clitellata; order Hirudinida; family Piscicolidae; genus Branchellion; species Branchellion lobata. Next base: position 691,027 of record OX387258.1, on the reverse strand, counting down.
AACACCCAACCAGCCATGAAATTCAATGTTTTAATGCTTACGTCTGCCGGCGTCGCAGTCGTCACAAGTCGCAGTTTGGAGTTAATAAAATCTCTCTCTGACTTCTTCTGAGCGCTTTTGAACAGTGTGGGTAAGCAGCGCTATACAAATGATTAGATTAGGTTAGATAAGATAAGATTAAATTAGATAAGATAAGATTAGATTAGATTAGACTAGATTAGACTGTAGAATGCTCTGCAAGGAGGGGGGGGGGTGGAGTTGGGTGGAAGAGTGGTTTTGGGTGCAAAAGAACGAAGGGAGAAGAAAAAGAAGGATGAACAACACGACGTGGAAGCTGTCATCGAAATGATGGAAAACGAGGTGTGACGTGGTGCTGCTGTGTTTGAGTCACGTGGTCTTCTTTTTCCATGCCATGGAGCGTAATTATTTCGGTGGTTTCATGTTAGTGCATCCATCCTTCCCTTCTTCAGGAATCCTCTGTTGCACCTTATTACTTGTATTGACGTGTTGATGCTTTAATCTTTTTTATCTACTTAATCTTTCAAATGGTCGCTTAATCTTTCAAATGATCGCTTAATCTTTCAAATGATCGCTTAATCTTTCAAATGATCGCTTAATCTTTTCACTAATCATTTTACCTTTTCTATAACTATGCCATTTTTTTTAATGATTATTCAAACTTTTCAATATTCATTTAATCTTTTCAATAACCACTATCTTTACAATAACCATTTATTCTTCTCCTTAATCATTTTATCCTTTCGCTAATCTCTTGATCATGTCGTTAATCAGCCTCTTCCTTCATTTTTTTACTCAAATGATTATACGTTAGTTCCTTGTCTACGTCTGTAGTCTTCAGGTCAGCAAGCTGGTACGGCTGTGAAGGCTCAGGGTTCGAAACTTGGCTTAGCTCAGATTTGAGTTATAATCTAATCTAATCTAACCTAATTTAATCTTATTTAATCTAATCTAATCTAATCTAATCTTATTTAACCTAATCAAAGCATTTTTATAGCGCTGATTACACACGGCTCAGAAACGCGGTTATTCACGCAAGGAACAGATGCCCTGCTAAGGTATCTTAGTTGCCCAGCAGTAAATAAAACCGTTTCCATGGGAGCGCCTTTGAACCAAGGCCGTTAGGCGCTTTAAAACGCATTGATTAGATCGGATTGTGAAATGGTTGAATCCGGAAAAACTGAACACACTTTCCGTTCAGGATTCTTCCGATATGTCTTCATTCACAGTATGTTCAAATGCACCATTCACGTTCAAGCATTATTCACAAACACGCATTGAAATTTAAAAATTGTTGGAACATTTGGGTGGCGAAACATCTGGATCAAGACCTGATGTTAACGTCTATGATGGTAGAAAGGAGGCTGTCTGTGCAGAGGGGGTTTTGGAGTTCGGCGAAGAGTTTGAAGTAGGCGTGTTTGAAGGCGAGTTGTACCTGGAAAAGCTTGTAGCTGCCTTTCATCACGTCATTCTCCTCTCCGGAGGTGGTGTTGGGGTCGATGATGGGGAGTGCAAAAGCCCGATGTTGGATGTTCGACCTGCGAAAGTAGGAGCCAACTAGGTTGTTGTACTGGTCCCGGAGTCTTATACCTGTTTTGAAGTAATTCATGTTGAGGCCGTACAACTCAAAAAACTCGATCAGCAGCACTCCCAGGTTGGCGTGTGGGTTGTCCCCTTCGCCACGAGGATGCAGCTGCAGGAAACTCAACACCATCAGCACCACTCCATACGAACTCACTCCCCCTTTGAACACCTCGTTCAAATCCCGTTGAGACAGGAAGTGTTTGATTATTAGTATAAGTGGCTTGGCATTTCGGTATTTTTGTAAAAATATATTTGTCTGTTCAGCCCCGTGAATCCCACTTGTGTTGTTGAATGTGATGTCGACTTTGACGTTAGTCAAGGTGTCAACAATTTTGACGATGGGGACTCGAGCACCAGCAATGACTATGGCGTCTCTTTCAGTGGATATGCCATCCTCAACCAGCTTTCGTTTGAGACTGTACAAAGGCACAGCGTTCCAACGGCCAAACACCACCAGGTCGATGTCGCAAGAAGGAAGGTACAAGTCAGTGGTGTAGCTGCCGAACACTTCCAACTTGGCATGTGGCCACAGAGATGTCACTGAAATCCTTATTCTTTTAATCAAATCTGCGCGCATCATTCTTTCTTTCTGGAGAGGACGTACATCATCACAAAAATTTAATATTTCTTCGTGAAGTTGAACCATTTTCGGCACTTTTGGTTTTTCCATTCTGTTCTTTTTTCTCACTGATGTTGATGGAAGTGGAAATTTGTGTTTCAAAGGGCGTTTTTGGTCTTTTTTCACATGTGGAGTCGATTCGAATAAAGGAATAAAATCTTCCATTTTAATTGTTCGGAAATGTTCTACTTGAAATAATATTAACAAAAGTGGGCAGGCGACAAAATAACTATTCAAACATTACTGAGAGCAACGAAATGTAACATCTAGTTATAGAAAAAGTGAAATGGTGATAATATTCTCCATTGAATTTTAAAAAATAATTTTTTATTTAAAAGTTGCTTGTTTTTACTATGTTTGAAAGTATTTTTTGAAACTTTGAAATTTCAGAAATTTTTTTGATCAAGTTTAAATTTATTTTCTACTTTGAAAACTTAAAATAGCTTATTGAACAATAAAAATTGATAACTTGTTAAAACTTTGGATATTTAGAATGTCTAATCTTGAAAGTGCTTTAAAATTCAATGCACTTTTGCTTCCATAATATGATAATCACCAATTAAAATGCTGAGGAGTTGTTTTTTGTTCATTTTATTTTCATCTATTATATATGGAAAAGTTTTGCACAAATTTACGCATAAATCGTCAGTTTATTTAACTGATTTATTCATCAATACTGAAAAAACCGTCATATACGCTGGCTACGAAAAAGGAATGTTAAGTATAGATGCGGCTTTGGGCAAAGGTGAACGAATAGAGTCTTTTGATTTTTTGGAGGATGATATTCTTTCTAACAAAAGTTGTCCGTCGTGCATGCGTCGTTCTTACACGTCCACTCTGGGGCCATCCCACTCCATCGTCTGCTACAAACTCGAAAATGAAAGTATTACTGAAACTCGTGACTTGAATAACACGTTTGACGAAATTTGTGCTTTGGGTAACGTCAATAAAAAAATTTTAATCTTCAACTCAAAGTCAACTCTGAGGCCTCAACGGTTTTTCCTTGACAGCTTAGGTGATGTCTTTTATGGAGCTTTCATACCCAGCAGCACTCAAGCCAACTTTGTAATCGTAGACAAAGAAACTCTAAACGTCAAATCTTCTGCTGAGCTGAAGATCTCTCCCGGCATCTTGTCATCTCAACAACTTCTCCACTCCTTCACCCAAGATGGATATCTCTATGTTTTTTCTACCAGACATAAAACCTCTATGCAGTCTGCATCGTCATCTTCATCTTCTTCTTCTTCTTCATCATCTTCAGTGTCATCATCAAAGTCATTCTTGAGCAGGATGTGTTTAGAGGACATCTCAAAGTCATTGATTGAAATCCCACTCACGTGTATGTCAGAAGAGGGTGTCGAGTTGGACGTGGTGGTGGACATGGTGCAGTATGAAGACTTTTTCCTCCTTGCTTTTGCACCTCCTTCTTCATCCCCATCATCTTCTTCCTCCTCTTCATCTTCACAAACCTTATGTGCATACACAAAGAAGGAAGTGGTGGAAGTGATGGAAGGAGTGGTGGAGGGATGTTTTCAGAAGGGTCGGGGCTTTCGAGAATCATCTTTCCTCAACCACTTCCAAACCCACCCTTGCACCATCACCAACGTTTGTCTTTCACTCCCTTTGCACTTCTTCAATACAACACCATTTCAACAACTTCCTACCTTCTCTAATCCTATCAACTTCCCACCTTGGTTGGAGGAAGATTACAATCTATTGAAGTTACAAAACGCTGAAATAGTTCATTTCCATCATCATTTAAAAAAATAGCGATGGTGGTGATGATATCATAAATTATTATTTAAAATAACTATTTCAGCGCTTTGTAACTTCAATAAGCTGTTACCTTCCTCCAACCCCCATATATCGCCCACCCTTGCTGTCCCATCTTAATTGGCCTCAGTAATGCCTCATTACTCTAATTGCCATACAGGCTGCTCTTCAACCAGATTCATGTTTTCCTCCTTCTCATCTTCTTCTTCTTCTTCTTCTTCTTCTTCTTCTTCTTCTTCTTCTTCTTCTTCTTCTTCTTCTTCTTCTTCTTCTTCTTCTTCTTCTTCTTCTTCTTCTTCTTCTTCTTCTTCTTCTTTTTCTTCTTCTTCTTCTTCTTCTTCTTCTTCTTCTTCCTCTTTTTTTTTCTTCTTTTTCTCATTATGTCTATTTTTTTTATCATTCTATATTCCTCATCAGCTCACAACAAATACTATTTGTTATTAGTTTTTTTTTAATTATTATTATTATTATTATTGTTGTTGTTGTTATTATTATCATTCATCTTTCCCATTTAACCAATACTTACAACAACAACAATGACACAACACCATTCACAACTTCATTGCTTCACTTGCACTTTCATGTCGTTCTTTCCTCCATTCATTCATCCATCTATTTATCCATCCATCCGCCCCTCCATCCATTCACCCATCCACCCCTCCATCCATTCATCCATCCATTCATCCACCCATTTATTCACCCACTCATTTATCAACCCACCCACCCATCCACCCACTCATCCATCCACCCACCCACCCATCCATCCATCCATCCATCCATCCACCCATCCACCCACCCATCCATCCACCCACCCACCCATCCATCCACCCACCCATCCATCCACCCACCCATCCATCCACCCACCCATCCATCCACCCACCCATCCATCCACCCACCCACTTACCCACCCATCTATCCACCCACCCACCCACCCACCCATCCATCCACCCTCTAACAGATACCACCACGCAACAAGGGCTACTGCAGTCAGTACAACTTCTACCACGCCATCTTCGCAGACGCCCGTTTAAAAGTGCATGTTAGTTTCGATGCAGGAATGTGCGTTGAAGATCTTCATCTTCAGCAGGATCTGCTCCTAGTGGCTTGTGGCAACCACATCAACAGAGTCAGTTCCTGTTGTTGTTGTTTTTGTTGTTGTTGTTGTTGTTGGTGGTGGTGGTGGTGCCATTTGGGGTTGAAGCATCAGTGTAGGTATGGAAGTTACCATGACCTATTTCACCAATGTTCGTTGTGCCTTTTCCGCTTTGAAGGTCCGAGTCCGACGCCATGTTTCATCTTTTCAAATGATAGTTATTGGAGGTTCCAACTACTGCAACTTGCAATCTGTATGACTCATAACGGTGTACGTGGTTAATGCCACTATACTATTATTCGTATTTGTATTGTATTGTATTGTATTGTATTGTATTGTATTGTATTGTATTGTATTGTATTGTATCGTATTTTATTGTATTGTATTTTATTGTATTGTATTGTATCGTATTGTATTTTATCGTATTGTATTGTATTGTATTGTATTGTATCATATCGTTTTGTATTGTATTGTATATACCGGCGTCACAATGTGGCTGTATCAATTAATACTCTTGACCATGACATGTGTGATGCCTCATGGTTTCACTAAACACCCTTTTAAAAATTCTCCCAAAAGTTCAAGTTATCGAAACACCTGTCGAATGCTTCTCTCTCATTGGTCCAACTTTCGCCTCTGATGCCCATGATTGGCTCATCTTCTGAGAAGTCGGACCAATCAGAGGTCACCAAGATTTATGACGGCTTTGTAGACTCGGAGCTATTTGTCACGCGAGGAACAACCGTGGGTGGGGGTGCGGATGGTGGTGGAATGAGGGGGCTGGTGGTGGTGGAATGATGGGTGGTGGTGGTGGCGGTGGTGTTGGTGGTGGTGGTGGTGGTGGTGGTGGTAAAGGCATGGTGGGTGGTGGTGGTGGTGGTGGTGGTGGTGGTGGTGGTGGTAAAGGCATGGTGGGTGGTGGTGGCTGTGGTGGTGGTGGTGGTGGTGGCATGGTGGGTGTTGGTGACATGTACAAAAATTAAAAACAAATTTAAGCACCCAAACAAACGAAAACCATTCAAACAAACACACACACACACACACACACACACACACACACACACACACACACACAGATCTACAGCATAAGCAAGTTCACTTGTTCCCTCCACACCACATGTCCCTCTTGTTTGCAAGAGGACTTGTGTGGATGGTGTTTCTATAGTAACGAGTAGGTGGTGGATGGATTGTAGATGGATGGTGGATGGGTGGTGGATGGGTGGTGGATGGATGGATGGTGGATGGGTGGTGGACGGGGGGGGAGGGGAGTGGGATGGTGGATGAATGTTGGTTAAATGGGTGGGTGGTGGGATGGTGGATGAATGTTGGATGGGTGGATGGATGGATGGATGGATGGTCTCCAAACGTGTTTCATTTTGTAGGTGCACTAGCAGGAAGGAGTGTGAAGCGGTCAGAGACACTTCATCTAACACCCACTCATCCACCACCCACTCATCCACCACCCTCCATCACTCCACCACCCAATGCTTTCACCCTCATTCCATCTCACCCATCACCCTTCCTCTGGCAAAGGCTAGGAGCACAAGGGTAATAACTATGAAGAGTTGTTGATATGTGTGATGTTGTGTGTGATGTTTTGTGTGGCGTTGTGTGTGACGTTGTATGTGGTGTTGTATGTGGTGTTGTGTGTGGTGTTGTATGTGGTGTTGCGTGTGGTGTTGTGTATGGTGTTGTATGTGGTGTTGTTTGTGGTGTTGTTTGTTGGTATTTGTTTAAAAGTGTTTTTTTTATTTATTTTTAATTTATCACGCCACCTTATTTCAACACGCCATCGCACCACACCACACCACACCACACCACACCTACACCACACCACAACCACAACACACCACAACTACGCAAGCTCACACCACACCACACCACAACACACTACACCACACCACAACCACACCACACCTCACCACACCACACCACACCACAACCACAACACACCACAACTACACCAGCTCACACCACACCACACCACAACACACCACAACCACACCACGCCACACCACACAACACACCACAACTACACCAGCTCACACCACACCACAACCACACCACACCACAACACACCACAACCACACCACGCCACACCACACAACACACCACAACTACACCAGCTCACACCACACCACACCACAACCACACCACACCACACCACAACCACACCACAACACACCAAAACCACACCACACCACAACCACACCACGCCACACCACACAACACACCACAACTACACCAGCTCACACCACATCACACCACACCACAACCACACCACACCACACCACAACACACCACAACCACACCACAACCAGACCACACCACAACCACACCACAACACACCACAACCACAACACACCACAACCACACCACACCACAACCACACCACAACACACCACAACCACAACACACCACACCACACCACAACCACACCACACCACAACCACACCACAACACACCACAACCACAACACACCACAACCACACCACACCACAACCACAACACACCACACCACACCACACCACAACCACAACACACCACAACCACA
>OX387258.1:675886-680886 GCA_947562095.1 Branchellion lobata | reverse complement strand
GGAAGAAGAAGATGAGGAAAACCTTCATGAAGTCCTTTGTAGAGTCGAGGTGAGTGTGTGTTTGTGCTTCAAGGGAATTTTAACGGATTTTGTTGCTGAGGCTTCTCATGCTTGCTGATCGAATCATCATCATCATCATCATCATCATCATCATCATCATCATCATCATCATCATCATCATCATCACCATCATCATCATCATCATCATCATCATCATCATCATCATCATCATCATCATCATCACCATCATCATCATCATCATCATCATCATCATCACCATCACCATCATCATCATCATCATCATCATCATCACCATCATCATCATCATCATCATCATCATCATCATCATCATCACCATCATCATCATCATCACCATCATCATCACCATCATCATCATCATCATCATCATCATCACCATCATCATCACCATCATCATCATCATCATCATCATCATCATCATCATCATCATCCTCACCAACCACACCACACCAACCACATCACACCAACTACATCACACCACACCACAGATGGCACGGGATGACATGGCGGTGGCGAAGATGAAAGCGACCTTAGCACTGGCCTGGGGAGGCAAGAAGACTCCTCTGGAGAATCCTCACAAGCTGAAAGGTTGGTGGAGGGGGGTGGAGGAAGGTTAGTGGGTGTGGAGGGTGTAGGGGAATTAGTGGGGTTGGAGGGGGGTTAGTGGGGGTGGAGGAGGGTTAGTGGGGGTGGAGGAGGGTTAGTGGAGGTAGAGGGGGGTGAAGGACGGGTACAAGGGGGTGGAAGGGGGTTAGTGGGGGTAGAGGGAGAGTTAGTGGAGGTGGAGGAGAGGTTGGTGGGGGGGAAGGTGAAAGGGGGTTAGTGGGATGAAAAGTGGAGGGAGGTTGGTGAGATGGAGAGGAGTTGGTAGGGGTGGGGGGAAAGGGGAGGGGGGTTGGGGGCTTGGTTTGGGGTTGCTGGTTGCTGGATAATGAGAGGATTGTGACTGTTGGGAGGAAGAAGTTCAACAACACAAAAACCTCACTCCAACAAAAACCCAACAACAACCACAAAACCCAACAACCACACACTACCACAACAACTACACACTGCCACAACAACCACACACTGCCACAACATCCACACACTGCCACAACAACCACACACTGCCACAACCACACACCGTCACAACAACCACACACCGTCACAACAACCACACACTGCCACAACAACCACACACTGCCACAACAACTACACTCCGCCACAACAACCACACACCGCCACAGTGGAGTTGTACGACTGCGGAAGAATGGGCAGCAATTGTGGCTTGTGTCTACTGCTACACAAGCGCTACAAGTGTAGCTTCTGCGGCGACTCTTACTGCAGCTTCTCATGCCCCTCTGAGGCCCCGCCTTTCAAGAGTGACGTCAGCTTCTGCTCCAACCCCATCATCGAATCCGTTGGTGGTGGTGGTGGTGGTGGTGGTGGTGGTGGTGGTTTTTTGGGGGTGGTGTTGGAAAGGGTGGTTTTTTGTTCGGATATGTTCTTGGAAATAGGAAGGAAGTGGGAAGGAAAGGGTTTTTTGCCAAAACTCAAACCATCACACTACACCACACCACGCCACATCTATCACATCCACCACACCAACCACGCCACACCAACCACACCACACCGGCCACACCACGCTACACCAACCACACCACGCTACACCAACCACACCACGCTACACCAACCACACCACGCTACACCAACCACACCACGCTACACCAACCACACCACACCACACCGGCCACACCACACCACACTGCACTCACCACACCACACCACACCACACCAACCACACTACACCACACCAGTTCGAGCCTCCAGGGGCTCCATTGAATTCACTCAACACCACCCTCGTCATCCACGGCCACAACCTGGCTCTCTCTACCGACTCCATCATGGTACCATGGCTCTTGATGCGATTGCTGAAAGATAATGATAATAATAAGCATCATAATAATAATAATAATTATTATTATTATTATAATAATAATAATAATAATAATAATAATAATAATAATAATAATAATAATAATAATAATAATAATAATAATAATAATAATAATAATAATAATAATAATAATAATAATAATAATAATAATAATAATAGTGGCCTTACATTATTATTCTTATTTTCGCCTCGTCGCCACGAAGGTGACGGTGATGGGCAGGCAGTGTGAGGTGAGTGAGAGGACCAAAGAGCTCTTTGAGCCCGCAACCAGGTTCCACCCCTCATCCCCTCTCAACACCCCCCCCCCGCCCCCTCTCAACACCTCCCACCCCCTCTCAACACCCCCCCTCTCAACGCCCCTCCCACCCCTTCTCCACTACTATTCACACCATCACCACCACTATTTTCCATCCCACCACTATTATCCACACCACCACCACCACTATCTTCTCCACCACTACCACCATCTTCGTCACCACCACCCCAGAGTAGCATGTGAGTTGGCGGCTTCAGGGGAGGAAGGGAGGGGGCAAGTGGTGTACGGTAGCAAGTACCCTGCATGGGCTGCCCGTGAGTTCGTCTACCAGGTGGGGAGATGAGAGGATTGAGTGGGTGTGTGATTGAAAAATTCACCTTCAATCTTTCGAGAAATGGGTGTTTTGGAAGGGGGGGGGTGAATGATTTGGGGGGGAAAGAGGGTTGGGAGGTGGGTGGATTGGGGTGGGGGGTTGGGAGGTCGGGAGGTGAGTTATTTGGGGTGGGGGGTTGGGAGATGGATGGTTTGGGGGGGTTGGAGGATGGGGTCTTTAAATCCACTTTTATGATTGTTTCCCAGAATCCGGAAGTGAAATCACTTCAGCCAATTAAAGGACCTCGTTCTGGAAGTACTCACGTGACCATTTCTGGTGAAAACCTGGACTTTGGAAGTGTGGTGGAGGTGAAAGTGGATCAGGAAGCGGCCTTCGTGATCAGGTGTGTTCTGTGGTGGTTTGTGGTAATACCACACTGCTACCACACCACACCACACCGCACCACATTACACCGCACCACACCACACCGCACCACGCCACGCCGCACCACGCCGCACCACGCCGCACCACACCGCACCACACCACACCACACCACTCCGCACCACACCACACCGCACCACACACCACATCACACCGCACCACACCACACCACACCGCACCACACCACACCACACCTCACCACACCGCACCACACCACACCACACCACACCACACCACAACACACCACAACACACCACAACACACCACACCACACCACACCACACCGCACCTCACCACACCTCACCACACCTCACCACACCGCACCACACCACACCGCACCACACCACACCGCACCACACCACACCACAACACACCACAACACACCACACCACACCGCACCACAACACACCACACCGCACCACACCACACCACACCGCACCACACCGCACCACACCACACCACACCTCACCACACCGCACCACACCACACCACACCACACCACACCGCACCGCACCACAGTCGCGACAGCAACTCCATCCACTTCTTGACTCCGCCACACAACAAGTCTTCTCTGGTTCACGTGAGTGTGGTGGTGGACGGGGTGTTGTTGGCTGACGACAAACTGCGCTACAACTACATGGAAGACCCTACCGTGCATAACGTCTCTCCACAAGTTGCCCTCATCAGGTGGGGGGGGGGGAGGGAGAGTGGGTAGGTGGGTGAGTGGGTGGTGGGTGGTGGGTGAGTGGGTGGTGGGTGGTGGGTGAGTGGGTGGTGGATGGTTGGCTGGTGAGTGAGTGGTTGGTGGATGGTTGAGAGATGAGTGTGGGTGAGTGGGTGTTTGAGTGAATGGATGAGTGGGTGAATGGGCGAATGGGTGATTGAGTGGGAATCATTAGCAAGGGGATGTAGGGTGGGTTGGTGGTTCGGATGTCAAGCTAGGTAAGAGTAGAAGATGTGTGATAAAAAGAATGAGACAAGAAGTAGGAGGGTATAAGAAAGAAGAGGTGGAGAAAGAATAAATTGACTGGGTTGACTTATCTTACTCAATCGCTCCCAAAAAATGACCACACTCACCCACTTCCAACCCCAGTAACCCACTCACACACCCACGCCACATCAAATCAACCACCACACCACACCAGCCACACTTCACCACATCAGCCACACAAACCACACCTCACCACATCCACCACCACACCAGCCACACCAACTACACCAACCACCAGTGGAGGCAACGTCATCGTGATCAGGGGCACACAGTTCAACCTCATCCAAAACCCTCAGTTTATCGTCTACCTTCCCCACGGAAACGTCACAACGGTTCGTGCAAACAACCACACACAGCCACACATCTGCAAACAGCCACACACGGCCACACATCTGCAAACAGCACACACAACCACACACGACTACACACAACCACACACAACCACACACGACCACACAGGACTGCAGGATACAGAGCCACCTCAACTCATACCTGGACTGCTTGGTGCCGGACCTACAGCGCCACCACCTCCCCCTCCCAATCCAACTCGAGTATGGATTCGTCATGGATGGCGTGACGTCACTGTTGAGGTGGGTGGTGGTATGGTGGTGTTTTGACGTCACTGTTGAGGTGGGTGGTGGTATGGTGGTGTTTTGACGTCACTGTTGAGGTGGGTGGTGGTATGGTGGTGTTGTGACGTCACTGTTGAGATGGATGGTGGTATGGTGGCGTTGTGGGTAAGTGGAGGGTGGTGATGGAGAGTGGAGGCTTGATGGTTTGGTAGCGGCCACCACGCCACCACACAGGATGAAGGACTTGGACGGAGGTGTGATTACTTACCATCCTCTTCCCACCATCGCCTCCTTGTCAGAGCCCTTCCAGTACCACAACCCCAGCAACAACAAGAAGCTCGTGCTTGAGGTTGGTGTGGTGTGGTGTGGTGTGGTGTGGTGTGGTGTGGTGTGGTGTGGTGTGGTGTGGTGTGGTGTGGTGTGGTGTGGTGTGGTGTGGTGTGGTGTGGTGT
>OX387258.1:668386-670886 GCA_947562095.1 Branchellion lobata | reverse complement strand
GCCAAGGTGATGATGATGATGATAATAATAATAATAATAATAATAATAATAATAATAATAATAATAATAATAATAATAATAATAATAATAATAATAATAATAATAATAATAATAATAATAATAATAATAATAATAATAATAATAATAATAATAATAATAATAATAATAATAATAATAATAATGATGATGATGATGATGATGACGATGCTGATGAGAAGGAGGATGAAGGTGGTGATGACGACATTGAGTTCTGACTTTCCCACCCTTTCATCATCACACTCATCTTTTCTCCATCACATCCCTCCACCACCATCACCCTTCCATCACCACACCTATCCACCACCACCACCACCACGTGACAGGGGCCTTCAGCAAGGTTCACATGGCAACGATCACGTGCTCCAAGATGCCCAAGCTGCGCCACGCATGCGTCAAGATCATCCTAGGTTCACTTTTCGTTCACTACACCCTCACCCAAAACGCATGAAGCTTCACACCCACTATACTACTCAGTTGACCTCTAAACCTTACTCCGCACTCATCCACTTATCCAACCTTCCACTTTTCCACTCATCCATCCATCCACTCATCCATCCATCCACTCATCCATCCATCCACTCATCCATCCATCCACTCATCCATCCATCCACTCATCCATCCATCCACTCATCCATCCATCCACTCATCCATCCATCCACTCATCCATCCATCCACTCATCCATCCATCCACTGATCCATCCATCCACTCATCCATCCATCCACTCATCCATCCATCCACTCATCCATCCATCCACTCATCCATCCATCCACTCATCCATCCATCCACTCATCCATCCATCCACTCATCCATCCATCCACTGATCCATCCATCCACTCATCCATCTATTCTTTTATCCACTCATCCATTCACCCATCCGCACATCCACTCATCCATCGATCTATACATCCATCCATCCACACTCACTCACACCCCACCCGCCTCCACCACACAGAAGCCAACTTGTCAGCGGCAGCAACAGAGGCGCTGATAAGGGACGCAGCTGTAATGAGCAGCTTTTCCCACGCCAACTTCCTCCACGTGCTGGGTCTCTCGCTGGGAGCGCACAAGCAGCCATGGGTGCTTCTGCCCTGCATGGCCAATGGTGACCTTAAAAGCTACGTCAAGGACAAGTCCAAAGTGAGTGGGTGGGGTTGGGGGGTTGGGTGGTTGGGTGGATGAGGTTGGGGGGTTGGGTGGATGGGTGGATGGGTGGTTGGGGGGTTGGGTGGATGGGTGGGTGAGTTGGTTGGGGGGTTTTGTGGTTTTTGTTGTTGTTGGGTAGTGGTGGTTGTTGTTGTTGTCATAGGTGTTGGTTGTTGTTGTTGTTGTTGTTGTTGTTGGGTAGTGGTGGTTGCTGTTGTTGTCATGAGTTTTGGTTGTTGTTGGTTGGTGGTGGTTGTTGTTTGGTGGTGGTTTTCAAAGAGTTTTCTTAACTATAACTATTTCAATCTTTCCCATCACCACCACAATCACCCACTCCTCACCACCACAATCACCCACTCCTCACCACCACACCACCATACCATCTTCCATACCACCATACCATCATAACCATCCGCTCCACCCTTCATACCACCACACCACCCTTCACACTACCACACCACCATAACATCATCCATACCACCACACCACCCTTCACACTACCACACCACCATAACATCATCCATACCACCACACCACCCTTCACACTACCACACCACCATAACATCATCCATACCACCACACCACCATAACATCTCCCATACCACCACACCACTCTCCACACTACCACAAGCCCATAACATTCTGCACAGAACTTCACAGCAAGGCAACTGCTTCAGCTGTCTCAGAAGGTGGCAGGTGGCATGGCATATCTGTCCAATCTGAACCTGGTGCATAAGCTTCTGTGTGCTAGGAACTGCCTGTGGGTAGTGTGGTGTGGTGTGGTGTGGTGTGGTGTGGTGTGGTGGGGTGTGGTGTGGTGTGGTGTGGTGTGGTGTGGTTGGTGTGGTGTGGTGTGGTGTGGTGTGTGGTGTTGTTTGGTGTGGTGTGGTGTGGTGTGGTGTGATGTGGCGTGGTGTGGTATGGTTGGTGTGGTTGGTGTGGTGGTATGAAGGGTGGAGCGGATGGTTATGATGAACAACATCACCACCACAACAACACCACAACCACCCCACAATAACACCACCACAACACCACCACCACAACCACCCCACCACAACAACACCACCACAACCACTCCACAACAACACCACCACAACCACCCCACAACAACACCACCACAACAACACCACCACAACCACCCCACAACACCACCACCACAACCACCCCACAATAACACCACCACAACAACACCACCACAGTCACCCCACAACAACACCACCACAACAACAACCACCCCACAACACCACCACAACAACAACACCACCACAGCCACCCCACAACAACACCACCACAACCACCCCACAACACCACCACAAC
>OX387258.1:655886-658386 GCA_947562095.1 Branchellion lobata | reverse complement strand
AACAACCACAACAACTTTTGCCCAGCAATTTCATCACATCATAATCAACCAATAATTTTTCAGGAAACCCTTAGAAATCCTCCAAACACCCACCCCCAAACACCCATCCCCCCAGACACCCAACCCCCCAAACACCCAACCCCCCAAACACCCAACCCCCCCAAACACCCAACCCCCCAAACATCCAACCCCCCAAACACCCAACCCCCCAAACACCCAACCCCCCAAACATCCAACCCCCCAAACACCCAACCCCCCAAACACCCAACCCCCCAAACACCCAACCCCCCAAACATCCAACCCCCCAAACACCCAACCCCCCAAACACCCAACCCCCCAAACATCCAACCCCCCAAACACCCAACCCCCCAAACACCCAACCCCCCAAACATCCAACCCCCCAAACACCCAACCCCCCAAACACCCAACCCCCCAAACACCCATCCCCCCAAACACCCAACCCCCCAAACACCCATCCCCCCAAACACCCAACCCCCCAAACACCCACCCCCCAAACACCCACCCCCCAAACACCCACCCCCCAAACACCCACCATGGGGGCATCGTCCAGTAAGCGACTGCCCAAAGAGGACTTGGATTTTCTCATCAGCAACACCAGCTTCACCAAACAACAAATCAAGGCTTGGTACAACGGATTCATGGTTGGTTCATTTATCCATCTATCCATCCATCCATCCATCCATTCACCCATCCATCCATCCATCCACCCATTCATCCATCCATCCATCATCCATTCATCCATCCATCCATTCATCCATCCATCCATCCACCCATTCATCCATCCATCCACCATCCATTCATCCATCCATCTTCAAAATGGATGACACCACGTGGCTCTGATGACGTCATAAAACGGAAATTGAAGTCATCCTGATGACGGTGTCACCACTGCAACGCACAAGAACGACAACAGTGTCGGAATGTAAAAACAAAACAAAAAACAACAACAAAAAATAATGGAAAAACAATTGACAACAAATAATACAACTAATAATACAACAAATAATACAACAAATAATACAACTAATAATACAACTAATAATACAACAAATAATACAACAAATAATACAACAAATAATACAACAAATAATACAACAAATAATACAACAAATAATACAACAAATAATACAACAAATAATACAACAAATAATACAACAAATAATACAACAAATAATACAACTAATAATACAAAGTATTATACAAAAAATTATTAAAAAACTATACAAAAAAACATACAAAAAATAATGAAAAAAAGAATACAAAAAATCATACAAAAGAACATACAAAAGAACATACAAAACAAACGTTTGTTTGTATTTTTGTTTTTTGTGACACTCTCATCTGTGTCAATCACAGGCCGTGTGTTATTTGCTGAATGTTGTATACAATACAATAAAAACATAAATAAACGACAATTACATTATACAATACGATACAAACATGAACATATATAAATAATAAATACATTATACAATATAAACACAAACATAAATAAACAACAAATTCATTATACAATACAAAACAACCACCAAGCCACCCAACCCACACTCACCCAACCCTCCAACCACCCCCCCATTCAACCACCCACCCCCCCATTCAACCACCCACCCCCCACCTACAGAAGGACTGCCCCAACGGCCAGCTGACCAGGACCAAGTTCCTGGAGGTTTACTCGAGTTTCTTCCCTCAAGGGAATGCTGACAAGTTCTGTGAGCACGTCTTCAGGACCTTTGACGCTGACAACAGTGGGAAGATTGACTTCAAAGTGACTGTGGGGTTTTTTGGGGGTTTTTGGGGTTTTTTGGGGGTTTTTGGGGGTTTTTGGGGGTTTTTGGAGGGCTGAGGAGTGGAAACAGACCCCATAAACACTCCAAAATCGCCCCAAAAACACTCCGCAAACAACACACAAACTCCAGCATGAACACACCACAAACCCCCATACAAACCTCTCAACAAACACCCTTTTATTACTCTACAAACACCCACAAATACTCACAAACACCCACAAACACCCAAAAACACCCATAAACACCCACAACCAACCACAAACACCCAAAACCACCCACAGCCACCCATAAACACTCACAACCACCCACAAACACCAACAAACACCCATAAACACCCACAAACACCCACAAACACTCATAAACACCCACAAACACCCACACACACTCATAAACACCCACAAACACCCACAACCACTCACAGGAATTCCTCTTGGCCATCAACATCACGTCTGCAGGCAAGCCGGAGCAGAAGCTACAATGGGCTTTTCAGATGTATGACGTCAATGGAGATGGAACCATAGAACCCAATGAAATGGCCGAAATAATCTCTGTGCGTGGGTGGGTGATTAAGGGTGGATGATTCAAAGTGGGTGATTAAGGGTGGATGATTCAAAGTGGGTGATTTGGGGTGGATGATTCAAAGTGGGTGATTAAGGGTGGATGATTCAAAGTGGGTGATTTGGAGGGGTGAT
>OX387258.1:645886-648386 GCA_947562095.1 Branchellion lobata | reverse complement strand
TTATCTTTTTCCTCCTCTTTCACTCTTCTTTCTGTTCTACTCTTTTTCCTTTCTTCCTTTTTGTTCTTCCTCTTCTTTCTTTTGTACCTCGTCTTTTTCTCTTTCTTCTTTATATGCAATTTCTTTGTTTTTCCTTTGCTTCAATTCTTTTATCTAGCGCAATTTGCTACATTTCTTTATATAGCGCTGATTTTGTTCAATAGCGCCTAACAATTTGTTTCATCACAGCTTAAAGACTCCCATGCAGCCTTCATATATACCTTGAACTGTTAAACTTCAACTCTTCCACACATTTTCAAACTTTCCCAGCCCTACATCAACTCAACCACAGCGTCCGTTCTTAAAAAATTTTAAATTGAGCTTAAGCGGCACTTGAACAACGAGGTTTAGGTTTCACAGCTGAGCTCGCTGACCGTTAGGCTACAGGCGTTTGAGAAGTTAGTTTTGACGGTCAATTGAGCAGCCTTCGTACCATGGTTTTTGGAGTGTCGTCGAAGAACTAAATCATAGTCTAATCTAATCAAATTATTTATATAGCGCTGATTACACCATCGTCCAGCTTTTTGCAACCAAAATCTGGTCTGTGCACTTCAGTCAAACGGCCAACCACTAGGCCACAGACCACCAAAGTTATTAG
This sequence comes from Branchellion lobata, assembly GCA_947562095.1. Taxonomy (NCBI): domain Eukaryota; kingdom Metazoa; phylum Annelida; class Clitellata; order Hirudinida; family Piscicolidae; genus Branchellion; species Branchellion lobata. The sequence goes on along the minus strand of OX387258.1, from coordinate 647,749 downwards.
ACGGTTCCTTATACCGTATCACTTACACTATTCCCATGCTGCATCACACAGCAACACGAGCCTGAGCTTTTGGGGTCGGAAGGTTTCAAAGAGAGGCGAATGTTTATTGGTTTTATTGGAGGCAGAAAGGTGGAAGGGGTGGGTCCAACTACTTGCCAGGCAGGATAATTCCGTCGTACTTCTGCTGGAACCACTTTATGGCCTCTTCCTTCGTCACCTGGGCACCATTTGAAGGAAATGCAGTTGGAATAAGGTGCTTAGAGGGCGATGATCAAATTGAAAATGTCTTGGCCACATCTCTCAATTGGCACCGATTGAAGCAATCTTCAGAAATACTATGCAAATTTAATAAAAAGCTGATGAAAAAACCCACAAGGGCATAAACCTCCCCCTACCCTTCTCCCCACAACCACCACCACCACCACCCCCACCAGCAACCCTCACACAGACCTTGTGCTTGGGACCAATCTTGGCACAGGCGCGCCTTCTCTTGGGCACGTTGAAGCCGGCTCTGCCGAGGACAATATAGTAGTCCATCCCATAGATGCCGATGGTGGGGTCGTACTTGATGCCCAGATCAATGTGCTCCTGAATGCCGAAGCCGAAGTTGCCAGTCTCACTGAAGTTGTTCCTTCGCAACTCGTACTCCTTCACCTGTGGAGTGTTGTGTGTGTCCATGACGATTGGGTCAAGTAGAACTGGGAGAATTTTGTAACACTGAGTAGGCAGTGGTTTATGATGACGGAAATAGGGATGATGGTGATGATGATTTGTTGTGCTCATCAATCTGTAACATGCCAGCAGTGAGCTAGCATGAGTTGCGAGATGAGAGTTCATATAGCATTTCCAGCCAGACAATCAATGAGGTAGTCAAACGGCTGGGAATGCCTTTATTTGAAGACAGAAGAGGAAACACTTCAAATCTAACTTGAGAATTTCTATAAGCTTAGTGCATACTGTCACAATTTCTTTTTTATAAATCTGCTCTTATTTATAAAGCACTAAGGTAAGCAACTTGTCCATAATCGTGTGACTGAGCAGACGTGTGTTGAAAATGAACGATGCGATGTTAGACGCACCCACCTTAAGACCCTTGTCAAGGATCTCTTCAGCCTTGGAGCCTCTCACAGTGCAGTGCACCGCTATCTTTTCGTTCCTTCGGATTCCGAACGATCTCACCGTGAACCTGGCTATTGAAATAATGACATTTATCACAACAACTGATTGATAAAAATATTAGAGCTTTCCATTATTTTTTTTCAATACTGTTGCTTTAGGCCTATTTATAGGCTTCGCAACGAAGAGAGAAACAAACGAACCCTTGGAATAGACTGGTGTTTGTCCGGTCAGTTGTTCGAGCACCTTGGCGGCCCTGGTCAGTTTGTCTCCCGACTCACCCACGCAGATGTTTAAGCACAACTTGAGGATCTTCAACTCCTTCATCGGATTCACTTTCGCACTATCACCCTTTTCAGTCTACAAAACGGGTTTCATGTGGTTGACAAGAGTTTTTAACGATTTATATATTCAATTTCTGTTGAATTCATCATTTTTTGAAATGAAACTAATTATTAGAACTCTATTATGCAGAAAACTTAACGTATAATCCATTAAAACAAAATGATTAAAAAGATTGAAAAGAGAAATTGAGCGAACCGTCATAGCTGCGGTTTGTTGAAAAAAAGGAAGAAGCTCGTGTTGACATAGAATAATGTTATTAAAACTGTGCTTTCTTTGCTAGGCTAAGTTATGTTTTTTTAATATTATTAGATAGATTTAAAACAATCAAACAAAACAACTGATTTTAATGTAATGCCATTTGTTTTAGTTCCTAAAAAAACTATTTTCAAAATTAAGTTCAAT
>OX387258.1:638386-640886 GCA_947562095.1 Branchellion lobata | reverse complement strand
TACCAAATGTCTTGGAAACTTCCTCCAATCTCAATTATGTCAGTCGTCTGAAGATTCGCCCTGATAAGAAGCTTCTGAGATGCCAATTTTAATTTTCTATAAATAGTTTTTTTATTTTATTTTTTTTATTTTATTTTATTTATTTTATTTTTTATAATGACCAACTTCGGTACATTTTTGGTCCACATTCACTCTTAAATTTTTGTTTTTTATTTTTATATTAAATTAATAAATTTATTTATTTTTATTTTAATTAATTTATTATTATTTTTATTTTAAATTAACTTTTTTATTTATTTTTATTTTAAATTAATGTTTATTTTTAATGACTTATTCAAGGGTATTCTTTGTCCTCCTGTCATTGACGTTAGCAACAACAACCATAATGACAACTTTAATAACAACTATAAAAACATTAAAAAAACAACAACAACACTAAAAACAACACCAACAACAACAAAAAACAACAATAACAATAAAAACAACATCAACATAAAAAACAACACCAACAAAAAAAACAACAATAAAAACAACACCAGCATAAAAAACAACAACAACAATAAAAACAACACCAACATAAAAACAACAACAATAAAAACAACACCAACATAAAAACAACAACAATAACAACCTCAGTAACAAAGAACACTCACAACAAAACACTGATAAAAACTCAACCACGCCAATTCTTCAGTTTCTCACAAATAGCAACACATCTCTCTCTCATGTGACCTCATAAGCTGCCATCCACGTGACCACGTGATTCGTTGCTAACTTGCTGTTGTTGTTGTTGCTGTCGTTTTAGTTATTTCTAATTTGTTGTTGTTGTTGCTTGTTTTTGTGGTTGTTGTTGTTTTTGTTGTTGTTGTTGTTGTTGTTGTTTTTGTCGTTGTTGTTGTCGTTGTTGTTGTTATTGACATCATCACCGCCTTTCTGTCTTCTTTATGGTGTCCTAGTGAATAAAAGGCAGACTATTTCTTAGCCACTACCCTTGATTGACAATAATATAATGGGTGTGGGATGGTGAATCGCTGTCACATTGTGTTGTGTTGTGTGGTGTTGTATTGTGTTGTGTTGCATTGTGTTGTATTGTGCTGTATGGTGTTGTGTTATATTGTGTTGCATTGTGTTGTATTGTATTGCATTGTGAGGCAGTCAGGCAGTCGGCATGCTTTCTTGATTGTAAGGATTTGACAGTGTTATTGAATAAACATTCATGTCAACATATATCAACAGCAGAATGACAAAGAACTTCAAACAGCAGAACAACAAAGAAGACAAACGGAAGAATAACAAAGAAGACAAATGGAAGAACAACAAAAAAGACAAACGGAAGAACAACAAAGAAGACAAACGGAAGAATAACAAAGAAGACAAACGGAAGAATAACAAAGAAGACAAACGGAAAAACAACAAAGACAAACGGAAGAACAACAAAGAAGACAAACGGAAGAATAAAAGCTTGAAAAGAATAAAAAGGTTCACAGTTGAAACGACTCAATAAGAGGCATTTGAGAAAAGTTCACTCTTCAAAATATTTATTCAAAGTGTGACATTTTTTTAATTCTTTGTTTTAAAAGTTTCATCTCGTCCAATTTTGTGGCTGTTGTTGTTGTTGTTGTGGCTGTTGTTGTTGTGGCTGTTTTTGTTGTTGTTGTGGCTGTTGCTGTTGTTGTGGCTGTTGTTATTGTTGTTGTTGTGGCTGTTGTTGTTGTTGTGGCTGTTGTTGTTGTTGTTGTGGCTGTTGTTGTTTTTGTTGTGGCTGTTGTTATTGTGCTGTTGTTGTTGTTATTTCTGTCGTTGTTATTGTTGTATACTTCATTATTGACTTCAGGTCCTTGTTATTCTCCTCTCTCAGACGTCAAACAACAATACACTATTCACATAAAAAAATGAAAAAATGAAAAAAAAAAAAACAATAATAATATTTAAAAATAATAATAATAATTAAAACCCAAAAAAAAAAAACTAATACTACTGATATGATGATGATAGCCTTCTAGTGGTTGAAAATTACCATGGTTTCTCAGAAGCCATGAACCACACGTGACTTGGCTTAATGAGGTTGGATTCCGCGTATCGTCAACTTCACTCTTTGGTTTCAAAGCCTCAGTCTTCGAGGGCAGGACAGGGTCGAGACGGTCGAGGGGGAGGGTTGGATGTGTAGTGGATGGCCAGCAAGTAGGAGTACTTGAGGTTACCTTGGGCGTTCCACAACACCAGATTCAGGACCACAATCTCACCCGTTGAAGCTTTTTTCTTACTTTTTTATCACTTCACTCAAGTTTTTTTATCAACAAATTGTAATTTTTAGACGCTTTTGAGTGGCCTCGAAACTCTACGGGGTTAATGCCACTATAATAATATTTGTTTTTGTATTGTATTGTATTGTATAGTATTGTATAGTATTGTATAGTATTGTATTGTATTGTATTGTATTGTATAGTGTTTTATAGTATTGTATTGTGTTGTATTGTATTGTATTGTATTGTATTGTATA
>OX387258.1:620886-628386 GCA_947562095.1 Branchellion lobata | reverse complement strand
TTGAGTTTTTTCTGAATTGTACGGTGATTGGTAACTAGGTTTCTATGCAAAAATTCATGTAACAAACCTGTTGCAATAATCCAGTTGACCTTGCTAACAAAAATTAAGTCGTATGCCAAATAGTAAGGGGAGAAGATCAATTTTGCGATAAACCTTCACTTAAAGGTTTTCAGTTGCTAAATTTTCAAGCTGTTTGCTATTCCTCATACATTGACAACAAAAAAGACACAAGGAGAATTCCTACAACAACATCAACACTGTTGACAACAATAGAGACAACAATAATAAAACTGAAAAAAACTAAATACTACATCAAAACTAAACAAAAACAACGCCAACTGCAACCAAACTGAACAGCAACAACAACGACAATAAACATTTACAACAGCAACAAAACTGAACAACACTAAACTGCAACAACAACACCATCAACTGCAACAACAACACCATCAACTGCAACAACAACACCGTCAACTGCATGGACAGTGAGGATTCGTTCGACAGACGATCTTCTCCCGCCTTCAATTCTTGGCTCAAGTTCGTTCTTTCTTGTCTTCATCCATCCATACATTTTTTCACTCCGTCTTTCGCTCATCCACTCATCCATCCATCAGTTTATCCATTCATCCATCTGCTCATCCATCCATCAGTTTATCCATCCATCAAATCACCCATTCATCAGTTCCTTTATCCATCGGTTCATCCATCCATCCATCTGCTCATCCACCTGTTCATTCATTCATCATTTCATCCATCATTCCATCCACTCATAATTTTTTGTTCTCATAAATTACCCATTATCAAGTAATCGTCTCAGAAATTACTTAAATCGTCAATTAGAGTAATTAATTAATTAATTATAATTAACTTCGTCCATTAGGGTTCTCTTTAATTTCATTATACTTCATTTTTCCATCAGACCGGCCAATTTGATCAATTTCACATCACATCACTATCTTACTCCGTCGTATCGATAGTTAACTTTTAAATTATTGGAGTTAATGAAGATTTGGGTATCCAATTATGCAATTAACCCGTCCAATTATCGGCCTCATTCACTTATCCATCCACTTGCCATGCCAACCATGAATGTGCTGCTGATTCCTCTGAAAGGAACATAACAATGCCAAAGTAATGCTTGTGCTTTCATTATTGCTGTTGCTTAACCACTCAATCAACCAACCATTCAACCAGCCAGCCAACAAACCAATCAGCCAACCAACAAACCAATCAGCCAACCAACCATTCAACAAAACACTCAACCAGTCTATCAACCACTCAACCATTCAACCAACCAACAAACCAATCAACCAACCAACCACTCAACCAACTAACTAGCCAACAAACCAATCAGCCAACCAACCATTCAACAAAACACTCAACCACTCAACCATTCAACCAACCTATCAACCACGTGCTCAGCCACTTGATTAATATGAGAAAGAAATACCGAAACAAAAAATGAACATTCATGAACATTCATGAACGTTTACAAACATTCACAAACATTTACAAACATTCATGAACATTCACAAACATTCATGAACATTCATGAACATTCACAAACATTCATGAACATTCATGAAAATTCACAAACATTCATGAACATTCACAAACATTCATGAACATTCAAAAACATTTACAAACATTCATGAACATTCACAAATACTTGATGAACAATCATGATGCGTTCACGAACACCCACGAACATTGAGCGGTTGAGCACGCCGTGTGATTCATGGTGGCTTGTGCCTATTACCAGCCTATAAACACCCTCTGTCTCTGCATCCATTATCATCATCATCATCACCATCATCATCATCATCATCATCATCATCGTCATCATCATAAATGCTTTTATCATTATTATTATTATTATTATTATTATTATTATTATTATTATTATTATTATTATTGTTTTTTACATTACAATAAAAATACGAATATTATTATAGTGGCTTTAAAACTGTAGAGTTTCGAGGCCACGTTATTATAATTATTATAATTGTTATAATAATAATATAATATAATAATAGCGTACATAACGAAGGGTGAGTACATGATATTATTATTATGCCAATGGAGTGAGGGGAAAGATTAATGGATGAGATGTGTCTTTGGCGTCCGTGGTTGAACTTGAAGATTTTAAACTGTTGGAAAGCTTACCATCATCGGCTGCACCAAGAATGTCTGAATACACTTTTGTGACAGCCGTTTCATTGACTATGTCATTGAGACTACCGTCAAATTGTCTGTGTGGGCACTCTTTCTGGATGTTATAAAATAAAGCCGTTCTTTTTGGTTATGGTTAAGTTTTATATAATTTTCGTCAAATAAAAGGGTCACACACACACACACACACACACACACACACACACACACACACACACACACACACACACACACACACACAGACACACACACACTCACACACACACACACACACACACACACACACACACACACACACACACAGACACACACACACACACACACTCACACACACACACACACACACACACACACACATTTAAAACAGTACCATGACACACTCAAATACACACTTCAGTACACACAAACAAAAATACAATCACGTGCACATTGTCCATTAGTATGTAAATGTATATAAAAAAATATATATAGATATATATTTATTTATATTTATATATACGTATGCGCATTCATTTGCATACAATGTATACATTCATGCGTATATATGCAGACATCTGCATTCCTTGCTTGCCCAATTGCTGCTTTCCGCATCCATCCATCCATATATATATATATATATATATATATATATATATATATATATATATATATATATATATATATATATATATATATATATATATATATATATATATATATATATATATGTATACAGGCGTTTGTGTATGTTTATTGGTTGGATGTGTAAATGAGAAGTGTGGTTGTACTGCGTGGTGTTGTGTAGTGGCTGTTGTATTACATGTTATTATAACTGTTGCTATATTGGCTGTAGCGCTGACTGTAACGACACCGCTTTGATCTGTGGATGTTGCAGTGTTTTTCTCTGACGATCTCAAAAAGGATACAAGCACAGATACATACAGATACTAAGAAAGATACTGACACATACATACAGATACTAACAGATACATACAGATACTAAGAAAGATACTGACACATACATACAGATACTAACACATACATACAGATACTAAGAAAGATACTGACACATACATACAGATACTAAGAAAGATACTAACTCATACACACAGATACTAAGAAAGATACTAACACATACATACAGATACTAAGAAAGATACTAACACATACATACAGATACTAAGAAAGATACAAACAAACGTACACACAGATACTCAGAGATACATCTTCCAAATTATTATTTTTTGTGTGCCGGAACATTTCGTATTTTTGCATCTATTCACAAAGTTGTCGCATGGTTGTGTTGCAAGACTGATGTACCATCCACCTCAACTTTAGCAACAAAAATAACAACAATAATAATAATAATAACAAGAGTACTACAACAACAGCAATAATAACAACAAGAGTAGAACAACAACAACAACAAAAATAATAACAAGTTATCAACATACCTCTTACAACTACAACAACATTGAAAATAGGGGACTAAAAAACATAAACAATTAATCATCAAAAACATAACAAAAAAGATAAACAACAACAAAAATAAAAACCAAAACAACAACAAAAATAACAACCACAACAACAACAACAACAATAAAACTTCAACAACAACAACAACAACAACAACAATACAACTTCAACATTTCACAATGAAGCATGCCTTTTGAAGCCATGAGAGAAATACACGTGTTCGTATCATTACTATTATTATTATTATTATTATTTTTAATTATTATTATTATTTTAAATTATTATTATTATTTTTATTTATTTTTATTATTATTATTATTATTATTTTTTTTTATTTATTTATTATTATTATTATTATTATTATTATTATTATTATTATTATCGTCATTTTATTATTCTTCAATGAAATTTGAAGCACCAAACCAAACCACTCCACTACTCAATACAACCCCTCCTCCATTGACGCTGATTGCAGAACTGGAAAAACATTAAACTAATCACACCAACCAATCACACAACCACACCAACCAATCACACAACCACACCAACCAATCACACAACCACACCAACCAATCACACAACCACACCAACCAATCACACAACCACACCAACCAATCACACAACCACACCAACCAATCACACAACCACACCAACCATACACACAACCACACCAATCTACTCAACTACTCACAACCACACGTACACCTTTTGCAGCCATACCACACGACCACACAAAGCCACCTACAGCCACACCAAACCACCAAAACTTTTTGAGCTCATTATATGAAAACCAAGCTGACTCACAAACATCGCACTCACCTTCACTCACACACACACACACACACACACACACACACACACACACACACACACACACACACACACACACACACACACACACACACACACACACACACACACACACACACACACACACACACACACACACACACACACACACACACACACACACACACACACACACACACACACACACACACACACAGGAAAAGAATAGAGGAGATAGGCAGGATGGGTGGCTTGAACCAGGATGAGATTTTGTCCAACACTCGCACCGTCATGCAGGGACTTAACAACCTGCGTCTTGAACACAACCAGATCCTCAACACCCTCCTCTCATCCTCCTCCTCCTCATCCTCCTCATCCATCCCCACCGCCAATGGACAGCCCCTCAGCAATGGTACAACTAATGGGTATGGTGGATTGACAGGAGGAGGAGGAGGAGGAGGAGGAGGAGGAGGAGGAGGGGGGGGGAGGGGGTGAGGATGATGATGTTCCGATGAGCAAGGTGTGTGAGAAGATCAACATGCTCAAGAAGTCCATTGAAGCCATTGACCTTGCCATCGGGGAAGCACAAGTAATCCTCCTCCTCCTCCTCCTCCTCCTCCTCCTCCTCCTCATCCTCCTCCTCCTCCTCCTCCTCCTCCTCCTTCTCTTCCTCCTCATCCTCCTCCTCCTCCTCCTCCTCCTCCTCCTCCTCCTCCTCCTCCTCCTTCTCCTCCTCCTCATCCTCCTCTTCCTCCTCCTCCTCCTCCTCCTCCTCCTCCTCCTCCTCCTCCTCTTCCTCTTCCTTCTCCTCCTCTTCTTCCTTCTCCTCCTCCTCCTCCTCCTTCTCTTCTTCTTCCTCTTCCTCCTACTCCTCTCTTCTTTTTTTTTTATTTTCCTCTATCTTCCTCTTCTTTCTCTTTTTTCCCCTCAGCATAACTTTGTCATATTTCCTTTCATCACCCTTTTTCTTTCATCCTCTCTCTTCCTATAATCTTCCCATCATCTCTCTTATCATCATCCTTCCATCCATTCATCCATCCATTCATTCATTCATCCATCCATCCACCCATTCGTTCACCCACTCATCCATCCATTCATCCATCCATCCACCCACTCATTCATCCATTCATTCATTCATTCACCCATCCATCCATCCATCCACCCACTCATTCATCCATTCATTCACCCCTCCATCCATCCATTCATCCACCAGATGATGATCTCGTTCGCAGGACACATGGAAACGTTGGAGAGTGAAAAACAAAAATTAAGGGCGCAAGTGAGATTTTTTCATTGTTACTTTTATTTTTATTCTCATTATTGCTATTTTCTTTTTTTTATTCCTTTATTTATTCATTCATTCGTTCATTCATTCATTTTTTCATTCATTCATTCCTTCATTCATTCATTCATTCATTTGTTCATTCATTCAACCATTCATCATGCATTCTTTCTTTCATCCATGCATTCATCATCCATCAGGTTCGGAGGCTGTGTCAGGAGAATTCATGGTTGAGGGATGAGTTGTCGATGACTCAGCAAAAGCTGCAGGTGCTTCAAGCGCTATATAAAGAGCTATATGAATTATGTTTTCGTGCTTCCTACCCATCTTTACTCCCATCCAACACCCGCCCATTCTCATTTTTCTTCCCATCCACAACCATCCCTCTTCCCATCCCTCCTCTCATCCCTCCTCTCATCCCTCCTTTCATCCCTCCTTTCATCCCTCCTCCTTCTTCCATCCCTTCTCCCATCCCTCCTTCCATTTCTCCTATTTCTTCCATCCCTCATCTTTCTTCCATCCATCCCTCCTCTCACCCATTCTTTCTCTACCCACCTACCCACCCATCCTCACTTCACCCATCCTCATCCCACCCACCCATTCATCAACCACCCCCCTTCCCCCCAGATGAGTGAGCAGAGGAGCGCCCAGTTGGAAGAGCAGAAAACTCACCTGGAGTTCATGACGGTTCTTAAGAAGTACGACCCGTCCCCTGTGGGTGGGAGTTGGGGGAGGGGAAAATAGGTGAAAGGGTGGTGGGTAGGAAGGTGGGGGAGTGGGGGAGGGGGATTGGTGAGTGGTGGGGGAGGTGGGAGAGGAGGATGGTGAAAGGGGGTTGGGGAAGGGGGGGGAAGGGGGGATGGGTGGATTTGGAATGAGTGAGTGGTGGGGGAAGATTGGTGAGTGCAGAGACGAAACGGGTAGTTGGAAAAGAAAATAGTTGGTGGGTGGGTGGGGCAGCTGATGGGTGAGTGGTGGGGTAGTTGGTGGGTGGGTGGGGCAGCTGATGGGTGAGTGGTGGGGTAGTTGGTGGGTGGGTGGGGCAGCTGATGGGTGAGTGGTGGGGTAGTTGGTGGGTGGGTGGGGCAGCTGATGGGTGAGTGGTGGGGTAGTTGGTGGGTGGGTGGGGCAGCTGATGGGTGAGTGGTGGGGTAGTTGGTGGGTGGGTGGGGCAGCTGATGGGTGAGTGGTGGGGTAGTTGGTGGGTGGGTGGGGCAGCTGATGGGTGAGTGGTGGGGTAGTTGGTGGGTGGGTGGGGCAGCTGATGGGTGAGTGGTGGGGTAGTTGGTGGGTGGGTGGGGCAGCTGATGGGTGAGTGGTGGGGTAGTTGGTGGGTGGGTGGGGCAGCTGATGGGTGAGTGGTGGGGTAGTTGGTGGGTGGGTGGGGCAGCTGATGGGTGAGTGGTGGGGTAGTTGGTGGGTGGGTTGGGCAGCTGATGGGTGAGTGGTGGGGTAGTTGGTGGGTGGGTGGAAATAGGGATTTGGTGAGTGTAACAACAACACCACCACCAACAATCACACCACCACCACCACACCACCAACAACCACACTACCACCAACAACCACACCACCAAAAACCACACTACCACCAATCACACCACCACCAACAACCACACCACCACAGACTGATGGTTCTGATGCACAGGCTGACTCATCCTCCCTCCACGTCGACCTGGGATTCGAAGAAGAAGAGGCGCAAAATGAAGGTTTTCTCATTCATCCATCCATTCCTCCATCCATCCATCCATCCATTCATCAGTCTTTCCTTTCATCCATTCTTCCATTCATCCATTCATTCTTCC
>OX387258.1:603386-610886 GCA_947562095.1 Branchellion lobata | reverse complement strand
CACGTGTGTTCCTGTGTGTCGTTGTGCGCTTGTATTACCATTATGAACACAAGTGTGTTTTTCCTTCGTTAGCTTTATAACCTCTCCTTCCACATACTCACACATACTCACACGTACACACACACACACACACACACACACACACACACAACTTGATTCCACACACGCCGCTTATTGTTGTACTTCACACAGATGGGTTTTCAATTACCGCTTACGGCACATTAAACTCCAACCGAGTCAGAGTGGATTGACTAGTCTAATCCTATCTAATCTAATCTTATCAAATCCAATCCTATCTAATCTAATTTAATCTAATCTAATCCAATCCTATCTAATCTAATTTAATCTAATCCAATGCAATCCTATCTAATCTAATCTAATCCAATCCTATCTAATCTAATTGTATCTAATCATTCGTATAGCTTTGTTTCCACACTGCTCAAGAGCGCTCTGCTATGAACTATTTAAACAAAAAAGTTTTAAGGGTGTTGAATAAACGCTATACAAATGATTAGATTAGATCAGCGTAAAGGAAACAAGGTAGAGATCTGTTAGAGGTGGGCTTGGGGGAAAGAGATCCATAGAAGGACCACAGTGGGAAAGTGCTGATTCAGCACGAGCAGACCACCTTCATTGACTAATACAGGTGTTTTCACTGGAGCTTCATAAATTGGATTTGTTTTTTTATTTAATAATCATTATTTTATTATTCATTATTATTTATTATTATTATTATTTTTATTATTATTGCAACTGAGGTTAATATCAAAGGTTGAACAGCTTAATAGATCTGACAAGTTTTTGAGTTTATTGAGTGAATAAATCCGATTTTTAAAAAAAAAGAGGAGGAAGAGAAAAAGAAGGAGGAGGAGGAAGAGGAGGAGGTGGAGGAGGAGGTGGAGGAGGAGGAGGAGGCGGAGAAGGCGGAGGAGGAGGCGGAGAAGGCGGAGGAAGAGGAGAAAGAGGAAGAGGAGGAAGAGGAAGAGGAGGAGGAAGAAGAAGAGGAGGAAGAGGAAGAGGAGGAGGAAGAGGAGGAAGAGAAGCAAGAGTTAGGGATAGATCTTCTTGGGTTTGAATCGGTAGTCGGGCAGGTTGGACTTACGATGGTACACTTGGTAGGGGTCGTCGACGTAGTGGTGAGGTACTTTGTATTCCATGTTCACCATCTGTGTGTGCGCGCGCGTGTGTGTGTGTGTGTGTGTGTGTGTGTGTGTGTGTGCGTGCGTGCGTGCGTGCATACCTTGTCAAGACGGATACACTGGGACTTGTTGCAGACCACGTGTTGCCTCAGACGATGCAGTCTCCGCAGTGACTTTTTCCACATCTTCTTCTTCCTGCCTGCTCTCCCTCGGATCCACAAGCCGTTGTAGAGACGGAAAAATCTGTCGTCATCATCATCATCATCATCATCATCATCATCATCATCATCATCATCAGCATTATTATCATCATCAGCATCATCAGCATCATCATCATCATCATCATCACCTCTCAGGCACTTCCTTAACAGTTTCAGGTTGTCCATACAGGTTGAACTTGATCCTGGTCCTCACTTGGGTGGCATCCTCTCTGGGTGGAAGGAGGTGTGGAGGGGGTGGTGGAAAAGATGTAAAGAGGGTGGTAGGTGTAGAGAGGGTGGTAGGTGCGGAAGAGGTGTAGAGAGGGTGGTAGGTGTGGAAGGGGTGTAGAGAGGGTGGTAGGTGTGGAAGGGGTGTAGAGAGGGTGGTAGGTGTAGAAGAGGTGTAGAGAGGGTGGTAGGTGTGGAAGAGGTGTGGAGAGGGTGGTAGGTGTGGAAGAGGTGTAGAGAGGGTGGTAGGTGTGAAAGAGGTGTAGAGAGGGTGGTAGGTGTGGAAGAGGTGTGGAGAGGGTGGTAGGTGTGGAAGAGGTGTAGAGAGGGTGGTAGGTGTGGAAGAGGGGGTGAAAGAAAAAAAAACATCATGAAATTTCGAATTTTAAGTTGAAACTTTTGGAATAAGTTCGACGTGTTTGACACCTTCTGATGCAGTTCAGAAGAGAGCTGTGCTGAAAAAGAGAAGTGCCATTTTGTGCTTGACTTCTCGCCATTTTCATGCCTGCAGTCACCAACCTCACTTCGAGTGGTTCAAGCAATCCATATTATTGAACGTTGAAACTGAACTTCAAGTAACTAAAATATCCTAGCATACATTCACTAACTTGCATACCACTTATATTTTTACCAAATCATAATTAACTTTTAATTGAAATTTAATTTAAATAACCTGCTGGTGTAAACTAACTCATTAGATGCTAATCTAATCTAATCTAATCAAAGCAGTTGTAAAGCGCCTTTAAACATTTTGTTCATGCTACTTATGCATTGCATTTATTTTATGAGCTAATAGCCTAACTTATTATAATGAACTTTTATCAAGTAGGAACATACTAGCAAAAGATCCGAAGAAAGACATTCCATCAATTTTAAATCGTCCTCAAATCTGAACGATAATATGGGTTGTTTTCAAAAGTTAACTTCCAAAGAAATAGGTCTATGGTAAACCTTCCAAAACCATTTAAATAGGGAAGTGATGGGGGAACATTTGCGAAATATTTGGTGTTACCAATTCTCATTAAATGTTGTCATTCCATCAGTTCCGTTTTTTTCTTGATTATCAAAAACACAACAATTTTAAATGAGAGTGACAATAAAAATTGTTTACATATTATTCCTCATTTCCATCATCATATTTTTTGCGACACTCTACAAAAATGTTCAAATAGTGACATCGATTGCTTTTGTGGACTCTCACAGAAGCAGTTGCACCTTCATGAAGGCTCCTTTGGTGTACATCAAGATGATCAAATGTTCCAGCTCCACCATTGCCAACATCATGGAGCGTTATGGTGACAAGTACAAGTTGCAGATGATGACCCCGGTGATGAAGAGGCTCTACATCGGGTGGCCATACAAGCCTGAACGGCGCCATGTGGTTCAGAAGAACCACTATGACATTTCCTGCAGACACGTTCTCTACCACCCTGCCTTCTTCCATGACATGATGGGCCATGGAGTCTTCTTCTTCAGCAGCCTGCGACAGCCTTGGAGGCAGTTCAAGTCCATGGTGAACTATTACAACCTCCTCAACCTCTCAGCCGTCCCTTCTCTAAGCAGCCAAGTCATTGGGGGAACTTTCATTGAAAATTTTTTAATCTTCAATAAAACTAAAATGTTTTTATTGCTAATTTTTTTATTATTTATAAAAATACTTTTTTTAAATCTTTGGTATCCATAACAACCACTGTTACTTTGATACATGCAGGTTATAATTGTCTTCAGTAAGTACATGATATGATTGATCAGAAAGTTATGATTAGTTCCACTTTTCAATGTTACTGATTCAGTTATCACTCTTCAAGTGTTCACTCTTGATAACTTTCTACTTAAAGTAATAATTAATGGAAATAATAATAATAATAATAATGATAATAAAAACAATAATAATAATAATAATAAAAATAATAATAGTACTAATAATAAAAATAATAATAAATATACAACTACTACTAATACTAAATAATAATAATAATAATAATAATAATAATAATAATAATAATAATAATAATAGTAATAATAATAATAATAATAATAATAATAGTATTAATAATAATAATAGTAATGGTAATAGTGATTGGATCCTTATATTAATAATATGACAATTGTGTTAATTAAGTATTAATGAGTCCCTGAGTGATTGACTGATAACATTCCTCTGTTGATTGATTCAGAGTTGATGATGATTATAATCAACCTTATCATCACCTTATAGTTTTCGATTAACTTGGTTTTTTGAGTTCCAATGAAATAACATAGCTATTATTATTATTTATTATTATTTTTATTTATTATTATTATTCTTATTATTATTATTATTATTATTATTGTTGTTTTTATTTTTATTTTTATTATTATTGTTGTTATTTTTATTATTATGTTTAATCGTCATTATTATTAGTTATATTCTTATATAACCCAACATACACAGACACTTGAACACACACACACATACGCACACACACACACACACACACACACACACACACACACACACACACACACACACACACACACACACACACACACACACACACACACACACACACACACACACACACACATACATACACACACGCACAAACACACACATAAATACACAGACACACAGGTTCAGAAGCTACGTCATCAATATTTCTTCCTTCGACCACTTCTACCGCCACTCCACCAGCCCCCTCAAATACTGTATCCCCCCCCTCTTTTCCCTCTCCCGCAACCCCCTCTCTTTCAACCTTGCCTTCCCCTTCCTCTCCGCCTTCCGTGCGTTCTTGCCTTCACCCCTTTGTTGTCTTTGCTTGTTGTGTCACCACCATCACCATCACCACCATCACCATCACCACTATCACCATCATCACCACCATCACCACACCACCATCACCATCACCACTATTGCCATCACCACCATCACCATCACCACCATCACCACACCACCATCACCATCACCACTATTGCCATCACCACCATCACCACACCACCATCACCACCATCACTATCATCGTCACCATCACCACACCACTATCACCACACCACCATCACCACATCACCATCACTACACCACCATCACCACATCACCATTACTACACCACCATCACCACACCACCATCAATACATCACACCAACATCACCATCATTATCATCACCACATTACCATCACCACACCACCATCACTACACCACCATCACCACACCACCATCACTACACCACCATCACCACACCACCATCACTACACCACCATCACCACACCACCATCACTACATCACCATTACTACACCACCATCACCACACCACCATCAATACGCCACCACATCACACCACCATCACCACACCACCATCACTACACCACACCACCACCACTAAACCACACCACCACCACCTCACCAGAGCCTTTTCTGACAAAAGATGCAATAGCGGGTCTGACAGAGGGACACGCAGGAAGAGAGGGGGTGAGGAAGAGGGTGGCGGAAGAGTGGAGCGAAGAGAAAACTAAAAACGGAGACAATCCAATCTCGATTGAGCTGGAAAAGGTCATTTTGACGCCATTGGTGGAAAAGTGGATTACGAAGGTGCAGAAAGAGGTTGCGGTGGCGGTGATTGAGCGGCTGGATGAGTGGCTGGTGGCGGTGATGAGGAGAGAAAGGTGCTGGAAGCCACAAGACCTCCTCTATCGCCCTGCCAACGTGGCTCGCTATGAGTATAAGGTGGGTGGGTGAATGGGTGGATGGGTGGGTGGGTGAATGGGTGGGTGAGTGGGAGGGCGGGTGAATAGGTGGGTGGGTGAGTGGATGGGCGGGTGGGTGAATAGGTGAATGAGTGGTTAGGTGGGTGGGTGAATAGGTGAGTGAGTGGGTAGGTAGGTGGGTGGGTGAGAAGGTGGAGGAATGAATGGATAGGAGGATTGAGGTTTGAATTGTTTGACTTTTTTTGCAGGCGTTGCAAGATGAAGGCTTGGAAAAGATCCACAAGGAGTGGAGTTGGGTGGATTATATGCTGTATGAGAGGTGGTGATGATGATGATGATGATGATGATGATGATGATGATGATGATGATGATGATGATGATGGTGATGATGATGATGATGATGATGATGATGATGATGATGATGATGATGATGATGATGATGATGATGATGATAATGATGATGATGATGATGATGATGATGATGATGATGATGATGATGATGATGATGATGATGATGATGATGATAATGATGATGATGATGATGATGATGATGATGATGATGATGATAATGATGATGATGATGATGATGATGATGATGATGATGATGATGATGATGATGATAATAATAATGATGATGATGATGATGATGATGATGATGATGATGATGATGATGATGATGATGATGATAATGATGATGGTGACAGATTCAATAGAACATTCCACGAGAAGTTGAAGCAGGTGGATGATGATGACTTCAGAGAAGAAGTGGCACACTTCAAAGAGGTGGCGATGGTGGTGGTGGAGGTGGTGGTGTTGGGGGTGGTGGTGGTGGTGGCGGTGTTAGTATTATATTGTCTTTTCTTCTCTTGTTTCAATTCTTTTGTATTTTATTGTCTCACAACAGCTTCTGAAGGTTGTCAAAAGTTTCTGTGATTCACATCCCACCATCAACCCCTCCCCCCATTCCTCACCCAACACCACCACCCACCCTTCCCCCCACCCACTCCACCTACCCGCTTCCAGGTAACTTTCCCTTTCGTAGCGCACACTTTTTCACCAATTCATTTGAAATAGCAATAAAATTTCCAACATTTTTCGTTGTTGTTAAATTTCAGAAATTTTTTTTTCACTTTTCATTTTTTGAATTTTAATTTAATTTTGTTTAAATTTAATTCATTTTTTTTTAAATTAAATTAAATTTTTTTTTTATTTTTTTTATTTTTTTTTATTAGTTTTTTTTTATTAGTTTCATATTTATTTTTCATTTTTTTTATTGTTTTTTTTTAATTTTTTCTTTTTGTTTCTTCACTTTAATTTGAATTTTGTAAATTCAATTCCCAATTTTATCTTTTTTTTCCAATTTTAATTCATTTTTTTTTTAAATAAATAAATAAATTCATTTAAAATGACAGTTTATCGTTTCTATTATAATATACTTTTAAAAATTCTTTTGTGAAATGAACGCTTGTGGTTTTAAATGTGGCCTCGAAACTCTACGGGGTTAATGCCACTATAATAATATTCGTTTTTGTATTGCATTGTATTGTATAGTATTGTATATTATTGTATTATATTGTATTGTATTGTATTGTATTGTATTGTATTGTATTTAAATGTGGTTTCAAGAAATTCATAGGAGTTTATTTGTATTTCTGGTTTAAATTTTAATTTAATAATTAAACTAATTATTTCAATTTAATTCTCACTTTAATCATTCAAGGTGTATCTAATAGTTAATTCTTTGATTCATGCTGCACGAATTCATACGGAGGAATGAATGAATGAATGATCGAATGAATGAATGATTGAATGGATGAATGAATGAATGAAGGATCGAATGAATGAATGAATGAATGAATGATCGAATGAATGAATGAATGAATGAATGGAGAGAGGAATGAACGAGTGAATGAGCAGAAGAAAGAATGAAAGAATGAAAAAGAAAAAGACTGAAAGAGTACCAGCCAATCACGTGCCTCCATTGCAGGTGGCATGGCAACTTCAGCGTTGATTGGTCGTTCTGCAGGGATGACTGGGGGGTTGGTGAGTCGGAAGGAGGGGCAGTGGACGGAATCCAGTCGTTTTGTTGATTATACTAACAACACTGATGATATTATTAATATAATTCATTAATATTGTCATCGATAGTAGTAGTAGTAGTAGTAGTAGCAGTAGTAGTAGTAGTAGTAGTAGTAGTAGTAGTAGTAGTAGTAGTAGTAGTAGTAGTAGTAGTAGTAGTAGTAGTAGTAGT
>OX387258.1:598386-600886 GCA_947562095.1 Branchellion lobata | reverse complement strand
GCCCAAGCCACAACAAAAAAAGTGTACCAACAACTACAAATACAACAACTCTAGCCACCATACCAACTCTTCCACTACAACAACTATCAAAGCCACCAAACCCACAACTCATTTTCAAATCTTCTATAAAACCACTACACCATAACAACCACTACACCTTAACAACCACCACACTATAACAACCACCACACCATAACAACTACCACACCTTAACAACCATCACACCTTAGCAACCACCACACCTTAGCAACCACCACACCTTAACAACTACCACACCACCATGGATCCATGTTGTCCATCATGCTGTTGCTCTCCATGTTGTGCACCCTGTTGTGCACCCTGTTGTGCACCCTGTTGTTGCCCTCCACCACTACCCTGTTGTCCTCCACCACCCTGCTGTCCACCACCCTGCTGTTCACCACCCTGTTGTCCACCACCCTGTCCACCCCCCGAAAAGAAGAAGAATAAAATGTTTGAGTGTGTTCCATGCAGCTGTTGCAATGGCCAAGGCTGCATCATGTGCAACCAGACTGGCTATGTGCCTGCCAGGGAGACTGACGACGGCTCTGGCAAGAACAGCGGAAGCAAGAGCAAGAATGACGATGACGCTGAGCCGAAAAAGTCCAAGAAGAAGAAGAAGAAGGTGAGGTTGAGGGTGGTAGCATGGGTGTGTTTTGTTGGGGGTGGTGGTGTGGGTGTTTTGTTGAGGGTGTTAGTGTTGGTGTGTTTTGTTGGGGGTGGTGGTGTGGGTGTTTTGTTGAGGGTGGTAGTGTTGGTGTGTTTTGTTGGGGGTGGTGGTGTGGGTGTTTTGTTGAGGGTGGTAGCATGAGTGATTTTTGTTGGGGGATGTGGTGAGGTTTTGTTGCTCTGATGGTTTTTTGTTGTTGTCTGGTTTTGTTTGATGTTGTTTTTTGATGGTTGTTTGTTGTTTTTGTAGGGTTTTGATAGCGGTGGTGTTTTTGTGATGTTTGTATTGTATTTATTGTAGTGGTGGTGTAGTGTGTTGTTTATTGAGTGACTGTTTTTTTTTGTTTTACAATAAAATCGTTTTTGTTTATCTTCCATTCTTTGTACCTCATTTGTTTGTTTTTTATCGATTTATTATCATTTTTTATCAATTTAATCTTCATTTTCTTTTGTTTTTGATAGCTATTGTTTATATCACATGGTTCATATTTTTGTCTGAAAGACTATTTTTATTTAAAATATTATTTTTTAAATTATTAATTTCGTTAATGCTTTTGTTCATAAAGTTGCGAACTGTTAATAGATTTTTCACTTTATTTTTTTTACAGTGATTCAAGGTTTTTCTTCTGCTGACGTTCATCCATCAATCCATTCATCCATTAAACCACCCATCCATCAAACCATCCATCCATTCATTCATCAATCCATCCATCTATTTATCTATCAATCCATCCATCCACCCATCCATTCATCTATCAATCCATCCATCCACCCATCCATTCATCTATCAATCCATCCATCCATCCATCCACCCATCAATTCATCTATCAATCCATCCATCCATCCATCCATTCATCCATCAATCCATCCATCCAAGCTTCCTTGTTTTGACCGGAATAAAATAATCCAACCTACTCATACTCTGAAACCTTAAAACCAAACGAAATTTCGAGTTTTTATTAGAAAATAAAAATAAAAATTATAAACTACAAAAGTTAAAATGATAATTATATAAATAGAATAACTTCAGACGTTTATGACCTCTGACATTTTGTCCTTTCTTCTATCCCTCCCAATTCTGGAGCCTGGAAAGCAGCCAACCATATCTCGCACAAAACCCTTCCAACTCTCGCTCCGTCTTCTAACTCCAACAACTTGGTGAATCTTTCGATACTTTCTTTATGAACGAAATCAGTCTCATCCACACGTCACCCCCGCTATACTTCTACACTATACTGTACACTCCTCTACTGCTCCGCCCTTGACAACACCCAGCCATGGATTTTTAAATTTCCACCAGCGACTCCGGATGAAATCATTAAGGTTATTCATTCAGTCTCCCAACAACATCCTCCCCTGTAGGCATGCTTTCTTAATTCTTAATGAAACGCTTCTTCTCTTTCGCTCCTATTATCTGTAAGCTGACTAACCTCTCGTTTTCAAAAACAACCTTTCCTACCCTTTGTAAAACAGTACAAGTTTGTCCTCTTTAAAAAAACACCGTCGACCGCACTCAACCTTCCAACTATCTAATCTAATCTAATCTAATCAAATCATTTACATAGCGCTGATTAATTTTCTAACCATTGTCACAGAAAAGAGAAAAATCATATATTTTCAAAAGTGAGGTTTCAGTACTGTGAAAAGAACGAAAATCAGACTGAGTAAAAAGAGCAGATTTCTAGCTTCGAAAAAAGGGAAAAGCTGAAAATAGACAACCTTTTGCAGAATTGGAGAAACAAAAGAGAAATCAGACATAGGCCTATAGTTTGTTGGTAGAGAAGGATCTAGAGAGAATTTTTCAATTATTGGT
>OX387258.1:578386-585886 GCA_947562095.1 Branchellion lobata | reverse complement strand
AGAGAGAAGGAGGAGCATGGGAGAGAGAAGGAGGAGCATCAGAGAGAGAAGGAGGAGCATCAGAGAGAGAAGGAGGAGTGTAAGAGAGAGAAGGAGGACCATCAGAGAGAGAAGGAGGAGCATGAAAGAGAGAAGGAGGAGTATGAGAGAGAGAAGGAGGAGTACAGGAGAGAGAAGGAGGAGCATGGGAGAGAGAAGGAGGAGCATCAGAGAGAGAAGGAGGAGCATAAGAGAGAAAAGGAGGAGTTTGAGAGAGAGAAAGAGGATTTCGATAGAGAGAAGGAGGAGCATCAGAGAGAGAAGGAGGAGCATCAGAGAGAGAAGGAGGAGTGTAAGAGAGAGAAGGAGGAGCATCAGAGAGAGAAGGAGGAGCATCAGAGAGAGAAGGAGGAGTGTAAGAGAGAGAAAGAGGATTTCGATAGAGAGAAGGAGGATTTCGATAGAGAGAAGGAGGAGTATAAGAGAGAGAAGGAGGAGTATAAGAGAGAGAAGGAGGAGCATCAGAGAGAGAAGGAGGAGTTTGAGAGAGAAGGAGGAGCATCAGAGAGAGAGAAGGAGGAGTATCAGAGAGAGAAGGAGGAGTATGAGAGAGAGAAGGAGGAGCATAAGAGAGAGAAGGAAGAGCATAAGAGAGAGAAAGAGGATTTCGATAGAGAGAAGGAGGAGCATCAGAGAGAGAAGGAGGAGCATAAGAGAGAGAAGGAAGAGCATAAGAGAGAGAGGGAGGAGTTTAAGAGAGAGAAAGAGGATTTCGATAGAGAGAAGGAGGAGTATCAGAGAGAGAAGGAGGAGTATGAGAGAGAGAAGGAGGAGCATCAGAGAGAGAAGGAGGAGTGTAAGAGAGAGAAGGAGGACCATCAGAGAGAGAAGGAGGAGTATGAGAGAGAGAAGGAGGACCATCAGAGAGAGAAGGAGGAGTATGAGAGAGAGAAAGAGGAGTACAGGAGAGAGAAGGAGGAGCATGGGAGAGAGAAAGAGGAGCATCAGAGAGAGAAGGAGGAGTGTAAGAGAGAGAAGGAGGAGCATAAGAGAGAGAAGGAGGAGCATCAGAGAGAGAAGGAGGACCATCAGAGAGAGAAGGAGGAGTATGAGAGAGAGAAAGAGGAGTACAGGAGAGAGAAGGAGGAGCATGGGAGAGAGAAGGAGGAGCATCAGAGAGAGAAGGAGGAGCATAAGAGAGAGAAGGAGGAGTGTAAGAGAGAGAAGGAGGAGCATCAGAGAGAGAAGGAGGAGCATCAGAGAGAGAAGGAGGAGCATAAGAGAGAGAAGGAGGAGCATCAGAGAGAGAAGGAGGAGCATCAGAGAGAGAAGGAGGAGTTTGAGAGAGAGAAAGAGGATTTCGATAGAGAGAAGGAGGAGCATCAGAGAGAGAAGGAGGAGTGTAAGAGAGAGAAGGAGGAGTACAAGAGAGAGAAGGAGGAGCATGAGAGAGAGAAGGAGGAGCATGAGAGAGAGAAGGAGGAGTACAAGAGAGAAAAGGAGGATTTCGATAGAGAGAAGGAGGAGTATGAGAGAGAGAAGGAGAGGTCCAAGCAAGAGGAGGAGGAGCGTAAAAGAGAGAAAGAGGAGAATCTCGAGAGGGGGGAGGAGGCAAAGAGCCAGCGGGTGAAACAGTTGGAGTCACAAGGGGCTGAACAGGAAGCGGACTTGCTGAGAATTCGAAAACGTAAGTGCTTGTTTCTGCGACTTGTGCCCCTGTGAGCCTTCTGACACTGCCCTTGCAGACAGGCAGGTCTTCCAGGCCAGGTGGCAGGAAAAGAAGGAGGAGGTAGAGGTGCAGAAGTTGGAATTGGGACACCTCAACAGACAGATCTCAAAACTCAACGCTACCATTCAGCAGGTATCACCTTTCAATCTTCCTCTTTCTTTCTTTTTTGTCCCTCATTCCTCCTTTCTTCTTTCATTCCTCATTCTTTCTTTTTCTTTCTCTCTCTCTCTCACTCCTCCTTCTTTTCTCAATGCATTCCGTTACACCACCGCCACCACTGGCCAGTTAAACGAGAGTTCCATGAAGGCGCAAGTGGAGCACTTGAAGCAACAGCAGCTTAAGCAGCAGCAGCATCTCAGCAGCCTACAAGGCCTCCTCGACACGTCACAAGCAACTTGCGAGAAATTTAAGGTACTCCGTTTTCTCGGCTCTCTGTTATGTGTACACTCATACACACACACACACACACACACACGCACACACACACACACACACGCACACGCAGTACAAGTTGATGGAAAGAGACAAAGAAATACTGAGTCAGGCGGAAACAATTCTTAAAATGGAAGAGGAGCAACTGCAGCAATCTGCAGACGCGCAGATTCCTTCTTCTTCCTCTTCCTCTTCTTCCTCTTCCTCTATGCTACAGGTGTGGTGTTGTGGTGGTGTGGTGGTATTGGTGGTATGGTGGTGTGTTGATGTGGCGGTGTGGTAGTGTGGTGATGTGGCGTTGTGGCGGTGTGGCGGTGTGGTGGTTGATTGGCGAGCAAGTCTGAAGGACGCAACGTCATTGCAGTTGTTGGAACAGCGCTCCAGGATGCAGCAGGAAGTGTGCACTCTCAGGAGGCAAAACAACAAAGTCAAACAGATACTCAACAAGAGAGAGCAACAACTCACCGAACTCAAAATCATGGTTGCATCTTGTAGTAGTTCATGATTGTTGTTGTTGTTGCCGTTGTTGTTGTTGTTGTTGTTGTTCTTTTGTTGTTGTTGCCGTTGTTGTTCTTTTGTTGTTGTTGTTTCCGTTGTTGTTGTTTTTGTTGTTGTTGTTGTTGTTGTTGTTGTTGTTGTTGTTGTTGTTGTTGTTGTTGTTGTTGTTGTTGTCGTTGTTGTTGTTATTTTTGTTGTTTTTGCCGATGTTTTTTTATATATTTTTTTTGTTTTAAGTTTTTATTTTGTTTTTTTTTTTCACTCACTCATTAATTTCAAATTCATATTTTGAAATCTCAACACCACCATCCTTCATCACTCCTTCCTCAGAACGTCAACAAGGAAAATATGCTAAAGAAGTGCCAACAACGTTGTGGTAAGCCATTATCATCATCATCATCATCTTCTTCATCATCGTCAAAGCAAGTGCCACCACTGTCATCTCCATCGAAGCAACCATCACCACTCGAAGCGCCTTCAAGCACCAGACCAGCTCTGGCCCAAGTCAACAGTGCTGCTGCTAATTCGGCTGCCGATGACACCGTAGCACTGTTGAAGACTTTCCAGGACATCAAGTCACGTGCTTTTTGATTTCCTACTTTCCATCTCTGATGACGTGTGTTGTCACCTCTTTTCTAGAGTTTGTTTTCAAATGTCACGCAAACACACACACACACACACACACACACACACACACACACACACACACACACACACACACACACACACACACACACACACACACACACACATACACACATACACACACCCTCGTTTCTTTTGGTACTTACATAAACCCATTCCAAACTCTTGTAATAAAAGTTTTTATAGTCTTAATTGAATCAAATCCAGACAACTGCTGGAAATGTTACAGAAAATGACAAATACTAGAAATATAAAAACGAATTATTTATATAGCGCTGGTTAACTCTGTTCAAAAGCACCTCATTTATGGCTTAATGGGAAAGAACGAGGTGATGGGGGGAGCAAAAGATCATCATCATCATCATCATCATCAACATCATCATCATCACCATCATCATCATCAACACCATCATCATCATCATTATTATTATTTTATTATTATTATTATTATTATTATTATTATTATTATTATTATTATTATTATTATTATTATTATTATTATTATTATTATTATTATTATTATTATTATTATTATTATTATCATCATCATCAACATCATCAAAAGAAGGAAGTTAGAGAAAGTGTGGTTGTGGTATTAAAGAGGTTACAGAAATTTATTTTTACAAAAATTTTGGCATCATCTTCTTAATGGTGATAGCTTAGGTTGGAGTTGTTGAGAATGGATGCCAATGGATGATATGTATGTTGTGGAAAGTGGTAGTCCGAGGACTGATCCTTGTTGAATTCCAGGCTTAATGGAGACTGCAGAGGAGGTATGAGTACCAGGTTTGACGAATTGCTTTCTTCCTGTGAGATATGACTCTAGCCACTTCAGCGCCAAGCCTTCGATGCCAAACTCAAAGTTGTGGCGATCAATCAATAAGTTGTGATCAAGAGTGTCCGATGCTGTCGATCCAACAGAGTTTAGAATCGAACCTTCAGTCTCATGCTTCAGTGCGCGCTTGTTAGCTGATATACTACACGTAACCTCTGAATCTGATTATAGCTTTTTGTTAACAAATTCCTCACTGCGCCTCATTATGTATGCATCTCACCACTGCGCCTTTTTAAATTATGCATTTATTACCACCCCTCATTACTTATGCATAATAAATGTCCTTCATTAATTATGCAGTCATTAACAGTAATTATACAATTACCAGCGCATTCAATTCACTATAAATATTGACTGATCAGAGCTGATTGTTAAAACATTCTCACCACACCACACCTCGCTTCTCCTGATCTACTGGCAGTTCAACAAACACCCACCCACCCCCCCATACATCACTGCTCTTCTCTATCACCATGAACTCTCGTGTGCTTTCTGTAAGTTTTATCTTCTTCTTCTTCTTCCTCTTCCTCTTCCTCGCATGTCCCTCGCAAGGAGGTATTTTATAAAATTATTACCATGAAATGGACGGGGTGATAAGGAGAAGGGTGATGGGGGAGCGTGATAGGGGAGTGATGATGAGGGTAATGAGGAGGAGGGTGATGAGGGGAAGGGTGATGAGGAGGGTGATGACGAGGGTTATGAAGAAAAAGATGATAAGGAGGAGGGTGATGAGGAGAAGGATGATGAGGAGGGTGATAGAGAGAAGGGTGATGAAGAAGGTGATGAAGAGGGTGCTGAAGAAGAAGGTGATAAGGAGGAGTGTGATGAAGAAGAAAATGATAAGGAGGAGGGTGATGAGAAGGAGGGCGATGAGGAGGAGGGTGATAGGGAGGAGGGTGATGAGGAGGAGGGTGATAAAGAAAAGGGTGATGAAAAGAAGGGTGATGAAAAAGAGGGTGATAGAGGTAGGGTGATAGAGGGAGGGTGATAGAAAGAGGGTGATAGAGGGAGGGTGATAGAGGGAGGCTGATAGAAGGAGGGTGATAGAGGGAGGGTGATAGAGGGAGGGTGATAGAGGGAGGGTGATAGAGGGAGGGTGATAGAGGGAGGGTGATAGAGAGAGGGTGATAGAGGGAGGGTGATAAAGGGAGGGTGATAGAGGGAGGGTGATAGAGGGAGGGTGATAGAGGGAGGGTGATAGAGGGAGGGTGATAGAAGGAGGGTGATAGAGGGAGGGTGATAGAGGGAGGGTGATAGAGGGAGGGTGATAGAGGGAGGGTGATAGAGGGAGGGTGATAGAGGGAGGGTGATAGAGGGAGGGTGACAGAGGGAGGGTGATAGAGGGAGAGTGATAGAGGGAGGGTGATAGAAGGAGGGTGATAGAGGGAGAGTGATAGAGGGAGGGTGATAGAGGGAGGGTGATAGAGGGAGGGTGATAGAGGGAGAGTGATAGAGGGAGGGTGATAGAGGGAGGGTGATAGAGGGAGGGTGATAGAGAAAGGGTGATAGAGGGAGGGTGATAGAGGGAGGGTGATATAGGGAGAGTGATAGAGGGAGGGTGATAGAGAGAGAGTGATAGAGGGAGGGTGATAGAGGGAGGGTGATAGAGGGAGGGTGATAGAGGGAGGGTGATAGAGGGAGGGTGATAGAGGGAGGGTGATAGAGGGAGGGTGATAGAGGGAGGGTGATAGAAGGAGGGTGATAGAGGGAGGGTGATAGAGGGAGGGTGATAGAGGGAGAATGATGATATCTAAATAAAACCCCCTCTTAAGTATTGAAGTTTTATGGACAACTGCAAACTATTACAAACTTCGACCACGAACTTTCACAAACCCCCACAAACCACCACAAACCCCCACAAACCACCACAAACCCCCACAAACCACCACAAACCCCCACAAACCACCACAAACCCCCACAAACCACCACAAACCCCCACAAACCACCACAAACCCCCACAAACCACCACAAACCCCCACAACCACCACCAACACCTCAAACCCCCACAACCACCACCAACACCTCAAACCCCCACAACCACCAAAGAAAAATGCTGCAACTGTCCTTTTGATATGAAACCTTGTCAGAGTTTGAGTTTTTTCATAGAAGGAAACTGCACCTGTAAAGTGTGTGAGAACAAATGCGACATCAGGGTACGTCATTTCATGCGTCACGTGACATGTCATGCGTCACGTGCTTGTGTCACTTGCTGGCATGTGCCACGTACTATGTCATTTGTACTTTCACTCTTACTACTAATACTACAACTAATACTACTACTATTACTACTACTACTACTACTACTACTACTACTACTACTACTACTACTACTACTACTACTACTACTACTACTACTACTACTACTACTACTACTACTACTACTACTACTACTACTACTACTACTACTACTACTACTACTACTACTACTACTACTACTACTACTACTACTACTACTACTACTACTACTACTACTACTACTACTACTACTATTACTACTACTACTACTACTACTACTACTACTACTACTACTACTACTACTACTACTACTACTACTACTACTACTACTACTACTACTACTACTACTACTACTACTCCTACTACTACTACTACTACTACTACTACTACTACTACTACTACTACTACTACTACTACTACTACTACTACTACTACTACTACTACTACTACTACTACTACTACTACTACTACTACTACTACTACTACTACTACTACTACTACTACTACTACTACTACTACTACTACTACTACTACTACTACTACTACTACTACTACTACTACTACTACTACTACTACTACTACTACTACTACTACTACTACTACTACTACTACTACTACTACTACTACTGAAAAAAACAAAAATAATTTCCAGTACAATACATGTGAGAAGGGGAAGGTGTGCGTTGACGTGGCGCTTGATTGTAAATCCTGTCCCAAAAGCACCATCAAGTGCAAACCTTGTGAGGAGTTCGGCAGCGCCACACTCTGCATACAATACAATACAATACAATACAATACAATACAATACAATACAATACAATACAACACAATACAATACAATAAAATACAATACAATACAATACAATACAATACAATACAATACAATAAAATACAATACGATACAATACAATACAATACAAAAAAAACAATAAAACAAAATGAAAGGCGATTACATGCAATACAATATAATAAAATATGATACAACAAAAAACAACAAAGACCACATATTTTCTACAAATAACAGGATTCCTGCAAAAAAAACATTCTAGCAAACAAAGAAAAAAAACACATACAAACAACAACAAAAACACACCACAACAACATTCCACAACAACACTCCACCAACAACACTCCACAACAACACACC
>OX387258.1:565886-568386 GCA_947562095.1 Branchellion lobata | reverse complement strand
TCAACACTCGCTAGAGGGCCTGTGATGACTTGGAGTATATAAGGAGGGGTGAGTGGTGGGTCTGCCGTGTGAAGTTTGTAGTGTCTATGAATTTCGGGATGTTCTTGGTCACAACACAATACAATAAAACACAAAACAATACAATATAATACAATACAATACAATATGATAAAATATAATACAATACAATACAACACAATACAGTACAATACAATAAATATAAAGCAATATAATACAGTACAATAAAATACAATACAATATAATACACTACAATACAATACAATACAATACAATGCAATACAATACAATGCAATACAATACATTACAATACAATGCAATATAATACAATACAAATATGAATATTATTATAGTGGCATTAGCGCCGTAGAGTTTCGAGGCCAAGTTTCTTAGCTGTATTAATACGAAATAAACCTGAATTATTGGAATTTATGATAAAATATTAAAAATAATTTTATTGGTAATAAAATAAAAATAATGAAAAAAAGGATTTTTAATGGATGACTGGAGGTTTTGGATTTGTAAAGTTCGAAATATTTGGAATGTTGAAAAAGCAAGTGTGCTGACCATAGTGCCTCAGATGGAAGTTTTGAGTTGTAAGCTTTGATAAAGTATAACCCCAGTAGGAGGAGTTATTGCGTTGAGGTTTACTGTATTAAGAGGGTGGAGAAGATGGAGAGGACGAAGATGAAGAAGAGGACGAAGATGATGAAGATGATGAAGAGGATGAAGATGATGAAGAGGATGAAGAGGACGATATAAGGGAAAAAAACAATTGTAAAGTTTTCAAAGGTTTTTAAAAATTCATTGAAGAACTGAAAGACTGGACAGTTGGAAAATTTTAAAATTGGAAGACTAAACAATGAGAAGACTAAACAGTTGGAAAATTTTAAAATTGGAAGACTAAACAATGAGAAGACTAAGCAGTTGGAAAATTTTAAAATTGGAAGACTAAACAATGAGAAGACTAAACAGTTGGAAAATTTTAAAATTGGAAGACTAAACGATAAGAAGACTAAACATGAATGGAGCCGCTGCTTCCGTCAACCACACCCACCCTTTCAGCCACCCTTCCCACCCCACCCCTCCTTCAACCTCTTCATTCACCCACCTCACCACTTCCTTTTCACCTTCTTCTTCTCCCACCAATTCTCCATTCATCAACAAAAATGTGTCCACCCACACAGACTCCTCTCAACCTCCCACCCAACCCCCCACCCCACCCACGGCACCTGCCTACGGCAGCGACCTCAAGGATCGCACCATAGCTGACCAGGCGTTGCGGATCGAGGCCTTGGAACAGCAGTTGCAACACCTCCTCACTCGCCAATGTCCTACGCAATCCTCCCTCACTCCTTCCATCCATCCATCCACTCATCCTTCCATCCATCCATCCACTCATCCTTCCATCCATCCATCCACTCCTTCCATCCATTCATCCACCCACCTATCCATCCACCCATCCACCCATCCATCCATCCACCCATCCACCCATCCATCCATCCACCCATCCATCCACCCATCCATCCACCCATCCATCTACCCATCAAACCTCAGTGGAGCTGTTACACCCATCCAATCGTCCATCCATATCCTCCACCAACAGTAAGTGGTAGTGCTTTTAATCAGCTTGCTGCTTAGTCACTAATTGTCCAATTAATCTTCACTAATTGTCCAATTAATCTTCACTAACTGTCCAATTAATCTTCACTAATTGCCCAATTAATCAATTAGTCTAATTGCCATTTCATTGCTGATTTGTCAACCTTGATTGCTTCAAGTGATTGATCTCATTCGTTTTAAACACTCTTGTCAATGATGGTGCTTGCTCCTTCATACCCCTTGAACACACAAACCTCCTTGACACACGTACACACACACACACACACACACACACACACACACACACACACACACACACACACACACACACACACACACACACACACACACACACACACACACACACACACACACACACACACACACACACACACACACACACACACACACACACACACACACACACACACACACACACACACACACACACACACACACACACACACACACACACACACACACACACACACACACACATACACACACACACACACACACACAAACACACACACACACACACACACACACACACACATTCAAAATTATTTTTTTGAAACTTCCATGCTCAGCGTTCTAGAATATTTTGAGTTTTTTTTAAATATTCTGGAACCTTCTGGAACCTTCTGGAACCTTCTGGAAACTTCTGGAACCTTCTGGAACCTTCTGGAACCTTTTGGAAGCTTCTGGAACCTTCTGGAAGCTTTTAGAACATCCAAAAAACTATTAACACATTCTATAACTTTCAACTAATAATAATATAAACAATAAAAATAAAAATAATAATAATATTATTATTATTATAATGCTAAGTCTGCATTTCTTCCTTCCTTCTATTTTTCTTCCTTTTCTTTCTTCCTCT
>OX387258.1:528386-538386 GCA_947562095.1 Branchellion lobata | reverse complement strand
AGACCACGTGGTGCAGGTGGCCAAGGTTGACCACATGATCATCGGACATCATAAACCCGTCAGTGGTTTTGGGGGGTTTTTTTGGAGGTTTTTTGGAGGTTTTTTGGTGGTTTTTTGGGTGACTTTTTGCGTTTTTTTTTTCGTTTTTTTTTCCGTTTTTTGCGTTTTTTTTGTATGTGAGTTTGTTTCGGTTTTGCGTTGTTTTTTTTGTTTGTTTTTTAATCTATTTTGTGGATTTTTTATATTTTTATGTATCTTTTGTTGTTTGTTTTTTGTCCTTTATGTTTTTTCTTTTGTTTTCTTCACTTTTGTTGTTACCCTGTATGTTTTTAAAATCCATGAGTGTATGCTGAGGTGTCTTATTGTTCACATGTGGACTTTTTATTATTCATTCCTTCTAACCCTTCCCTCTTTAACCCCTCTCAACCCCCCCCCCCCAACCCTTCCCCCCTCAACTCTCCCCCCCCCCTCTCAACTCTCCCCCCCCCCCCTCTCAACCCTCCCCCCCTCTCTCCCCTTCAACCCTCCCCCCCCTTTCCCTCTCAACCCCCCCTCTTTCCTCCTTCTCCAGTTGTTAGTGCAGCCTCACCGTCGTCTGGTCTCGTACCACCGCCTCCAGGAGGTCTTCGACCCGCTCAAGAAGGACAAAAACAACCAACACCATAGGGAGATCTTCCTCTTCAACGATCTCCTCCTTGTATGTGTGCTTGTATGGGTGCTTGTATGTGTCCTTGTATGTTTGCTTGTATGTGTGCTTGTATGTGTGCTTGTGTGTGTGCTTGTATGTGTGCTTGTGTGTGTGCTTGAATGTGTGCTTGTATGTGTCTTTGTATGTGTCTTTGTATGTGTGTGTATGTGTGTGTGTGTGTGCTTGTATGTGTGCTTGAATGTGTGCTTGTATGTGTCTTTTTGTGTGTGTGTGTGTGTGTGTGTGTGTGTGTGTGTGTGTGTGTGTGTGTGTGTGTGTGTGTGTGTGTGTGTGTGTGTGTGTGTGTGTGTGTGTGTGTGTGTGTGTGTGTGTGTGTGTGTGTGTGTGTGTGTGTGTGTGTGTGTGTGTGTGTGTGTGTGTGTGTGTGTGTGTGTGTGTGTGTGTGTGTGTGTGTGTGTGTGTGTGTGTGTGTGTGTGTGTGTGTGTGTGTGTGTGTGTGTAAGTGCTTGTGTGTGTGCTTGTGTGGACTCGCTTCCTTGCTTACGTATTTTTGTATTTGTAGTTTTTGTTTCAGTTTTCTATTATTACCAATAATAAACAACATCACCACCATCAATAATGACACAACAGCACAACCACCACCAACAATAACACAACAGCACCACTAACAACAACAGCAACACAAAATAACAACAACAACAGCAAAAACAAAACAACAACAACGACAACAACAGAAACAACAAAACAACAACAACAGAAACAACAAAACAACAACAACAACAGAAACAACAACAACAGCAACACAACAACAGGTGACAAAAGCAAAGACAAAAAAGCGACAACAGCAGCAGCAACAACAACAGCAACAGGGCAGCGAATACTCCTACAAAGACTCCTTCCCCCTTCTAGCCATGAAAATCGTCCTTTTCCAACTCCCCTGTCAGTTGGCCGCTATATAAATGAATTTTGTTTGGCGCTATACAACTCAAATGTACTCACTCATAACCCTCTACCTACCCCCCACAACAACAAAAACCATTCTTCGTCTTCCAAAAAATATTTTTCTCATAACCACCCGTCCCTTCTTTCCCCACAAAACCACCCATTAACCACAACAATCACCCACTCACACTTCCACCCACACCACAACCTCTACCCCCCACCCACAATCTCTACTCACCCACCCACACTTCCACCCACACCACAACCTCTACCCCCCACCCACAATCTCTACTCACCCACCCACACTTCTACCCACACCACACCCTCTACCCCCCACCCACAATCTCTACTCACCCACCCACAACCACAACTTTCACCCATCCACACCCCCAACCTCCTCACCCACACCCCAACCTCCCCAGCCTGCAGCCAGGGCATCCAGCTGGTGTCAGGTCTGGATGGCTTGGTGCTGGTCACCTTGAACGCCCCTAATGAGGGTGCTCTCAAGAAATTTGTAACTGATCTCAATGAGGCAGTGCTAGAGGTGGGGGGGAAAGGGAAGTGGGTGAAGGGGAAGGGAGAAGTGGGGGGGGGGGAAGTGGGTGAAGGGGAAGGGAAAAGTGGGGGGGGGGGGGAAGTGGGTGAAGGGGAAGGGAGAAGTGGGGGGGGGAAGGATGGGTAGAGGGAAAAAGGGTGGAGGGGGAGGGGGAAGGGTGGGTGAAAGTGGGTGAAGGAAAGGGGGGAGAAAATGGGTGGAAAGGTAGGTAGGTAGGGGGTGGTTAGGAGGGAGGGATGGGTTGGTAGATGGGTAAGTGAACAGATGAATGGATGGATGGATGAATGGATGGATGGATGGATGAAGGGATGGATGGGTGGATGGATGGATGGATGGATGGATGGATGGATGGACGGATTGGAATCTTTAATAAGTCGGAATGAGTTTAAGAAAATTGAGCACATGTTTAAATTTCACCATCACCACCGTCACCACCATCATCACCACCACCATTACCATCATCACCACCATTTCCACCACTTTCACCACTTCCACCACCACTATAGCCACCACCACCATTTTCACCACCACCACCACCACCACTTCCACCACCACCACCACCACCACCACTTCCACCACCACTTCCACCACCACCACCACCACCACCACTACCACCACTACTACCACCACCACCACCACCACCACCATAGCCACCACCACTTCCACCACTACCACCACCACCATAGCCAACACCACCACTTCCACCACCATCAGGTCAATGCTATGGAAACACTGAGGTTGCAAGATGAATTAGCTGACAACAACAACATCATCAACAATAATATCAACAACAACGACAACAACATCAAGAACAACACCAACAATAATAACAACATTAACGACAACAGCGACACAAATTTGAACAATTTTGACAACAACAACAGCAACAACAAGATAAACAGCAGCAGCAACAATGATTTGAACAATTTCAACAACAACAATAACTTCAGCAACAACAACTTCAGCAACAACAACTTCAGCAACAACAATTTCAGCAACAACATTTTCAACAAAGCCTTCCAACACGACAACAACAACATTTTCCTTCTTCCAACTTCAAATGAAATCTCCTATAAACCTCCATTGCAACATTTCTATCAACAACCTCAACAACAACAGCATCAACAACATCAACAGTTTCAACAACAACATCAACAACATCAACAACTTCAACAACAACACAGCTTCAACAGACACAGCAAGGACTCAGGTATTGTTGACGAAGAAGCCTTGACAACAACAACAACAACAACCGCAACAAAAATTAGTTATCAACAACAACAACAACAACACTACAACATCATGCATCAACAATACAACAACCAACAGCAACATTACAACACCCAAAAACAACAACAACAACAACATTTCCACGACAAACAGAACCAGCTTCCCTTCTTTTCTCCACAAAACTATTTAAATTTTCAACAACAACCACAACAACTACAACAACATTTTTCACAACCACAACAACAACCACATCTTCCACCACTACCACCACTGCCATCCCACCCTTTGAAAACACAGTCAACATACGATTCTCTGGCCGATGTTCTAGAGGCTTGTAAGTTGCTAGAGTTGTTGTGGTGTTGCTGTTGTTGTTGCAGTTGTGCACACACACATACACACACACACACACACACACACACACACACACACACACACACACACACACACACACACACACACACACACACACACACACACACACACACACACACACACACACACACACACACACACACACACACACACACACACACACACACACACACACACAC
Organism: Branchellion lobata; assembly: GCA_947562095.1. Classification (NCBI taxonomy): domain Eukaryota; kingdom Metazoa; phylum Annelida; class Clitellata; order Hirudinida; family Piscicolidae; genus Branchellion; species Branchellion lobata. The sequence goes on along the minus strand of OX387258.1, from coordinate 534,458 downwards.
ACACACACACACACACACACACACACACACACACACACACACACACACACACACACACACACACACACACACACACACACACACACACACACACACACACACACACACACACACACACACACACACACACACACACACACACACACACATACAAACACACAGGCAGTCACAGGACAAGCAGTGCTTCTTTGGATAGTGGCTTGGTGAGTCTTTCATTCATGATTGAAAAAAACAACAATAATAATAAATAATAATAATAATAATAATAATAATAATAATAATAATAATAATAATAATAATAATAATAATAATAATAATAATAATAACAATAATAATAATAATAAATAATAATAACTAAGTGAATAATAAAAGTGATGCAAATAATACAAATAATACAAATAATAAATAATAATAATGAAATAATAATAATATTAACTCTGATACCCGCTTATTAGCACTTGGTTTTTTCTAGAGTTTTTAGATTAATTAAGACTATCTTTCCGAACAGCCCTGCACCTACCCCATTAAGCAGCCACCCCCACCACCCCCACCCCCACCCCCACCACCCCCACCACAACAACAACAATTCAATCAACATAGCAACAACAACAACAACAACAAAAGCCCCTTTTATCCACTCTTCGGCCTACAACCCACCTCCTCCACCACCTCGCTTATCTCCTCTTCGTCTTCTTCCTCCTCCTCCTCCCGCTACAATCCGTTCAACAAGAAGTGATGCTTTGATTTGTGCCTCTCACAAGAGCTTCAAGATGGATGGATGGATGGATGGATGGATGAGGAATGGATGGATGAGGGATGGATGGATGAGGGATGGATGAATGGATGAGAAATGAATAGATGGATAGGAAATGGGTGGATGGATGGAAGATGGATGAATAAAGAATGGATGGATGAAGGAAAGATGAAGGAGGGATGGATTAATGAGGCATAGGTGGATGGATGGATGGAGGGATGGAGGGATGGGTGGATGGAGGGATGGGTGGATGGAGGGATGGGTGGATGGAGGGATGGGTGGATGGAGGGATGGGTGGATGGAGGGATGGGTGGATGGAGGGATGGAGGGATGGAGGGATGGAGGGATGGAGGGATGGAGGATGAGCGCACACTTGAGCTCTTAAGAAAGCCCTTTCCTGAATTACATTTTCCTCTGTGACTCATCATGTCTACATACACGTCTCGATTTGAAGTATGCTTTTATAGCGAAATTAATCTCAATTTATTAAACAATTAATTTTTAATTGTACATAAAACAATGTTTCGTTTCAAAAATGTTTAATTGACTGTTGTGGGTTTTGAAACTGTTTTTGTCATTAACTTTTTGAAATCGTGTTACGTTTGCGCATCATCGTTTTAGAATAATTTACTTTTAGCCTTTTCTATCGTCTGCCTTTTCTTATCTTTTCTTAGTGTATTCTCTGAAACGCAGATTTGCTGATAAAAGTATTATGTTTCAGTGATTTTTTTAGTATTCCAGCGTTAACTTTGAAACGTCTGATTTGTGGGCTCAAAATTCTCAAAATGGCCTTCATCAAAGTTTCGACTTGACTGCGTCCCTAACATCGTGTACTTTTTCATTCATAACTGATTGTTCACATGAATCTTTATCCGGACTGGAGTATGTTTCGACATATAAATAGTTATGTGAAATTATCAATTATATTATATCAATTATTTTAATTATATGTTCATCTAATTGTTATTTATATAATTATATATTTATAAATTATATATTTGTTATTTATGTCTCGACTGATTGTGCACACTCCATAATATGGCTTACATTTCACCTAAGTACTTCAAGCTCAGGAAAGCCACTCAAATAAAAAGAGATTATTATTATTATTATAAAATATTTTTTACCTTCAAATCGTTTATTTTTGGTTATCATGTACGAAAACATGATAGTTTAAATTGATTTAAAGAATATAATTGAAATATCATTAGAAAATGGAAAATTGCTTTTAATTATATCTCAAGTGTAACTTCTTCTCTAACATAATCTAATTTATCTTATCCAATCTGATCTATCTTCTCCTATCTAATACAATCTTATCTATCTACTCCTATCTAATACAATCTAACCTATCTTCTCCTATCTAATACAATCTAATCTATCTTCTCCTATCTAATCCAATCTAACCTATCTACTCCTATCTAATACAATCTTATCCAATCTTATCCAATCTAACCTATCTACTCCTATCTAATCCAATCTAATCTATCTACTCCTATCTAATACAATCTTATCTATCTACTCCTATCTAATACAATCTTATCTATCTACTCCTATCTAATCCAATCTAATCTATCTACTCCTATCTAATCCAATCTAATCTATCTACTCCTATCTAATACAATCTAATCTATCTACTCCTATCTAATCCAATCTAATCTATCTACTCCTATCTAATCTATCTTATCTTATCCAATCTATCTAACCCAATATTATCTATCTAATCTTAGCTATCTAATCTAATCAGCGTTGTTTTCGACTACTAAACACAATTCGAAGCCATCAATTTTAATTTTCAAAAAGTCAAAATCAATTCCTCTTCCAATATGTGTTTGAACTTTCGAGGCTCAAAACTTTTCCATTTTTATTGGCTCGTTCAACTCTCAAAATGCGTCTTTAAAGATGTTTTTATGAGATACATACTTTCTTGTCCTTGGAACTTTACGCTCAATAAACAAATAAATAATCAAGTTTTTATAGAATTAATTATCAAATTTTTAATCAAATAATAAAGAATATATATATATATATATTTATTTACACCGTAAATGCTAGTAATGCATAAACGCTCTCGAAGTAACATTTATTCCACATTTATTTTCACATTCGTCGACAATAAAATAATAATGTTATAAATAATACAACATAAGATTGTAAATTAAAAAAAGTTACTTGCAACGAATAAAACAATATTTTAAAATGTAACAAAGAAACCCCATTTTTGCGTGCTACTTTTGGTCGTCGTTTTATTTTTTGGTACAACTGATGAAATTGATGGCGTGAAATATTTAAAATCATATTGAAAAAAAAATTCAAATTATTTTTAAAAAAATTTGTGAAACTGTTTTGAATAATTGTTTTATATTTGTTCCAAAAATTGTTCTAAATTCATATTTCGGATTGTTCTTAGTGATTGTTTAGTTTTCTTAATGAATATTTCTGGTAACTTTTTTGGATGGTTTAATCAAAATATTTTCATAAATTTTTCAAAAATAAATTTTTATTATTTAAAAATTAGTTTAATTGTTTTAAATATCGTTGGTTTTTTTTTCAAGATTATTTTCAATTTGTTTAAATGAATAAAAATTAATTTTGTTTTATTTCAAATAATTATTCCAGATAATTTCTTTTTGATTATTGTTATTATTCCTTCTTGTTATGCAAACATTGTGTTCTCAGCTTTCGTTTTTGCAAAATTTTAAATTATGATTCGTATGAGGGAGTTTATTGAATAAAACTGGTTCAAAATGTTCAACCTGAATGAACAGGCGTCGTTCTTGCAAGAGGTTGGTGAGGAGGAGGGCAAGAGTTGAAACTAACCTAAAATACAATACAATACAATACAATACAATACAATACAATACAATACAATACAATACAATACAATACAAAACATTACAATACAATACAATACAATACAATACAATACAATACAATACAATACAACACAATACAATACAATATAATACAATACAATATAATACAAACACGAATATTAATATAGTGGCATTAACCCCGTAGAGTTTCGAGGCCACAAAAAAACCGGAAATAATAAAAAACTGGACCATAGAAACAAAATACTGAACTGTAACAAGTTATAATGGCTCATACTTATGAAAAGTTATCATTAAAAAAGTGCTCCATGTTTAAAAAATGGCGAAAAATGACAAAAAATGGCAAAATATAAAAATAGGAAAAGTCAGATTGACCAGAACTTACTTTAAAAATAAATGTAAAAAGTCAAAAGAAAAATTGACTGTAGAATCGAATTAATGAATGTTGAGAGTTTATAATTGAACCATGAGTTAGCATGACATAAAAATATAACTATAGGAGGATGTTTTCTTTAGGTTATTTCTTCTTTTCTTTTTTTTCTTCTTCAGCCAATTCACACATCCACAGAAAAGTCTGGAAAGCGCCATCTCTTGCAACGCCTTCCAGCACTGGCCCACTCTTGTTGGGGAAGTTGCCTAGCTTTCGTATCTTTTTTCTCTTCTTCCCTGCTCATCTTGTCACTACTCAGCTTAGCTCGTCTCTTCACTGTCAGTCAGTGTTTCTCCCTCCAGAAGGCTCGTCTCTTCTCTGTCAGTCAGTGTTTCTCCCTCCAGAAGACTCGTCTCTTCTCTGTCAGTCAGTGTTTCTCCCTCCAGAAGGCTCGTCTCTTCTCTGTCAGTCAGTGTTTCTCCCTCCAGAAGGCTCGTCTCTTCTCTGTCAGTCAGTGTTTCTCCCTCCAGAAGGCTCGTCTCTTCTCTGTCAGTCAGTGTTTCTCCCTCCAGAAGGCTCGTCTCTTCTCTGTCAGTCAGTGTTTCTCCCTCCAGAAGGCTCGTCTCTTCTCTGTCAGTCAGTGTTTCTCCCTCCAGAAGGCTCGTCTCTTCTCTGTCAGTCAGTGTTTCTCCCTCCAGAAGGCTCGTCTCTTCTCTGTCAGTCAGTGTTTCTCCCTCCAGAAGGCTCGTCTTTTGTCTTTTCCTTTGAACTCATTCTCATTCTCTTCCACCCTTGCCTTCTTCCCTCTAGAAGTCTTCTTAACTTTTTAACACCAGAAAACCCATAGCTCTCACCTTTTTCTGGCTTTAGTCTTCCAGCGTCTTCGTTCTTAGTCTTCCAGCGACTTCTTTCTTAGTCTTCCAGCGTCTTCGTTCTTAGTCTTCCAGCGTCTTCGTTCTTAGTCTTCCAGCGTCTTCGTTCTAAGTCTTCCAGCGTCTTCGTTCTTAGTCTTCCAGCGTCTTCGTTCTTAGTCTTCCAGCGTCTTCGTTCTCAGTCTTCCAGCGTCTTCGTTCTTAGTCTTCCAGCGTCTTCGTTATTAGTCTTCCAGCGTCTTCGTTCTTAGTCTTCCAGCGTCTTCGTTCTTAGTCTTCCAGCGTCTTCTTTCTTAGTCTTCCAGCGTGCGTCTACTTTGTCTTCATTCTTTTCTATCTTGTCTGGATCATACCTTCATCTTCCAAACATTTTCTGCTTTTTTGAAGAGTTTTCTCAAAGTTACGTTGCCTGCCGTTCCTTTCCACTCCGATCCTTTTTATTATTAATTAATTATTATATAAAATAATAATAAAAAATGAAATAATAATTAAAAATAATATAATAATTAAAAATAAAATAATAATTAAAAATGAAATAATAATTTAAAATAAAATAATAATTAAAAATAATATAATAATTAAAAATAAAATATTAATAAAAATAAAATAATAGTTAAAAATAAAATATTAATAAAAATAAAATATTAATTAATAATAAAATATTAATAAAAATAAAATATTAATAAAAATAAAATAATAGTTAAAAATAAAATATTAATAAAAATAAAATAATAATAATTTAATCACTATATCATCGCATTACGTGTATGGTCGCCACTATGCGCTCTTGAATAATTCAACTCAGAAATGCAAAAATGCACAGTTTATCAGATCAAGTGCATACATACGCTGGAAATGTTGAAAAATATTAAAACACAATTAAATATTAATTTAAAGCAATAAATCAAATGAAAAAATTGAAAAAAATTGATTAAAATAGCGAAATTTGAGGAATGAAAACTCAGCGGCAATAACTGGCATCATCAAAGTTGAAGAACAAAGTCAAGGCAACAGCGATGTTGCAACCGGTGATTTACGAAAATTTAAGGCACAAAATCTGATTTAAATTGGTTTCAACTTTGACCTTGTACACCCTTGAGTGGTACTTACTCGATTCAACTCTGAACCATTCAAGTTACACTTTCAAGCTTTCATCATTTTGTTTCTATGCTCAAGTTTATTTTTATTTTCTACTTTGACTATCTGCAACCTTAGCCTTTTTGTGTAACACGTCTGCACTTG
>OX387258.1:517790-528186 GCA_947562095.1 Branchellion lobata | reverse complement strand
AACATCAACAACAACGTTAGTAACAACGTCAGCATCAACATCAACAACAACAACAACAACAACGTTAGTAACAACGTCAGCAGCAGCAACAACAACAACAACAGCTGAAGAGTGGGCGGTAGAGTGCGCTAAGCTTATTGAATTGTTGTTATTCCGAGGCAATAACAACAATTCAATAAAATAAAAAAAAATAAAAAAACGCTTTTGATAAAAAATAAATATTAATAATAAATAGCAATAATAATAATAATAATAATAATAATAATAATAATAATAATAATAATAATAATAATAATAATAATAATAATAATAATAATAATAATAATAATAATAATAATAATAATAATAATAATAATAATAATAATAATAATAATAATAATAATAATAATAATAATAATAATAATAATAATAATAATAATAATAATAATAATAATAATAATAATAATAATAATAATAATAATAATAATAATAATAATAATAATAATAATAATAATAATAATAATAATAATAATAATAATAATAATAATAATAATAATAATAATAATAATAATAATAATAATAATAATAATAATAATAATATTAATAATAATAATAATAATAATAATAATAATAATAATAATAATAATAATAATAATAATAATAACAATTGAATTATAATCTGTAAACACTGATCACGCCGAAGGTGGTTATGACATCAACTTTTATGATCATTGTTCGTTTTTTGTGTTGTAGTTGTTGTTGTTGTTGTTATTGTTGTGAATGTTGTGGTTGTTGTAAATGTTGTTGTTGTTGTTGTTGTTGTGGATGTTGTTGTTGTTGCTGTTGTTGTTGTGAATGTTCTTGCAGATGTTGTGGTTGTTGTTGTGGGTGTTGCTGTTGTTGTGGTTAAGGTTGTTGCTGTTGTGAGTGTTGTATGAGTAACGTGCAACAGTTGCCATGACGCTCGTAACGTGGTGTACCAGAAGTTGTAACCCCAACATAAAAAAATAATAAAAACAATAAAAATAACATAAATCTCTTAAAAATTTGAATCATAATAATAAAAAAAATAAGAAGAAATAATAAAAATGAATAATAAAAATAATAAAAAGAGTGACAATAAAAACGATAAAAGATTTTTTAATGGAAAAAGTTGTGAAGATGCGTTGTGAAGCACTGAGGCAAGCAGGTGAGGTGCAGGAAGATGTTATGTAGCGAGATTGTCAATACTCTCTCACCCCTCCCCCCCTTTTCAACACCCTCTCCTCCCCCCCTTTCCACGCCCCCCTCCATCTTTTAACACCCCCCCCCCCTCCATCTTTTAACACCCCCTCCCCCATCTTTTAACACCCCCTTCTTTAAACACCTCTCCCCCCCCCTCCCCTCTTTCAACCCCCCTCCCCTCTTTCAACACCCCTCTCCCTCTTTCAACACCCTTCTCCCTATTTCAACACCCCCCTCCCTCTTTCAACACCCCCCTCCCCTCTTTCAACCCCCCTCCCCTCTTTCAACACCCCTCTCCCTCTTTCAACACCCCCTCCCTCTTTCAACACCCCCTCCCTCTTTCAACACCCCTCCCCTCTTTCAACACCCCTCCCCCTCTTTCAACCCCCCCTCTCCTCTTTCAACCCCCCCTCTCCTCTTTCAACACCCCTCTCCCTCTTTCAACACTTTTCTTCTCTCTTTCAACACATCTATTTTCCAACATCCCTCCCCCCCTCCAACATTCCATCCTTTCAACAACCCCCTCCAACATTCCATCCCTTCAACACAGGTTACAACACAAATTACAACACAAATTACAACACAAATTACAACACAAATTACAACACAAATTACAACACAAATTACAACACAAATTACAACACAAATTACAACACAAATTACAACACAAATTACAGCACAAATTACAACACAAATTACAACACAAATTACAACACAAATTACAACAAAAGTTACAACACAGATATTTGTTTATAACGACATGTGCGATAACAATTTCATTACAACAAGCAACCTTGTTACAGGCCTGTTACAAGTTTCTATATAAAGCAACCAACACCACCCATCTTATCATCTCTGCACGCCCTCGCAACATCCACAGTAACAGCTCAAAAATAATATTTCATTCGCCAGGCGGCCGCAATTCACTTAACAATTTCTCGTCTAATTTCAAATTAAAATATTTTTCAATTCGATCATCGGATTGAAATAATGCCGATATAAGTATCGGTTTAAAATCGGATCCAGCAACATCAAGATTGGCTTGTGAGGCTAGTACCGTGTTCTCGATCTCAATCAGCAACAGCCAAGAAGGAGGAGGAGGAGGAAGAAGAAGATGAGGAGGATGCTGAAAGCGGCAGTGTTCCTGCTGCTTTTGTGTCTCCTGTGTGTCGTCAGGAGCAAAAGTGAGGGGTCTTAATTGGTCCTAATTGGGCGGTTAATTGGTCTTAATTGGATCCAAATAAGATTTAATTATGAGCCTGACTAACTTTAATGGGAACCTGATTAAGTTTCAATTTGCTTTTAATTGGGTTGAAGATTTGCTTGTCATGTTGGTGGTTGATCATGTTTGTAGTTTTGTTTTCAACTGGTGGTTGATTGTTTTTTGGTGTCCTAATTAATTGACACCTAATCAAGTGTCCTTCTCTTTCAATTGATTCTCACAATTGTTCCAATTAATTGGTTTTTAATCTAACCTAATTCAATTAACCACTGTCCTAATTAACTCCATAATTGACTGTTCCTAATTGGCTCTTAAGTGGGTTTCATGACCCAATTAACTGGGGTAGTGATTACTAATCAGCTGCCATTAGTTGAAACTAAGCAAGAGTTTAAGTTTAATTAATTTGTCATTAGTTCAATTAACTTTTAATTAATAAAAATACAAAAATTAATTATTCCGAAGCTCAATTTCAAATTTTTAAAAACTTTAAATTTCTATTTTGGAATAATTAATTAATTAATTAATAATCGATTAATACTTAATTAATAATTAATTAGTTAGTTAATTAATTAATTAATTACTTAATTAATAAATGTATAAATTCGATCTTTTTTAAATTCTATTATTAGAAATAATATTTCAGATTAAATAAATAATAATTTTAAATATGCCCTCATAATGTTTCATTGTATTTCATTGGCAGGCAAAGATAAGAGTGATAGTTCGTCTGGTTCTTCGAGAAGTGGAGTTGGTGGACCTTCCTATAACAGGTCGCTTTATGGCAATGGAAAAGGCTCCAATGGGAAAAACGGAAGCGAGGTTTTGCTGAGTGGTGACAGTGGTAATGGGAGAAGTAGTAGGAATAGTGGTGTGGGCAGTAGTAGAAACAATGGGAAGAAGAATGTTAAGAAGAAAGAAGACTCGAGCAGTGAAACTCGGGATGAAAGCAGAAACAATTTCAATAGAAATAATACTCAGAGTAACAGTACGATTGGAAATGGAGGTGGAAAAAGTGGAAAAGATAGAGATCTGGAAGGAGGAGGAAGAGGAGAAAGAAGAGGAGGAAGAGGAAGAGGAGGAAGAGGAGGAAGTGCTGACAATGGGAGGAACACGACTCGAACTGGAAGCAAAACAGAAAAAGGCGGTAGTGGAAGTGACAATGGAGAGAAAGGAAACAAAATAAAATTTGGTGGGAGTGGCAGTAGGGGTGGTGGTAGGAGTGGTAGTAGCGGTGGTGGTAGGGGTGGTGGTAGGAGTGGTAGTAGGGGTGGTAGGAGTGGTAGTAGGGGTGGTAGTAGGAGTGGTAGTAGGAGTGGTAGTAGTGGTGTTAGTAGGAGTGGTAGTGGTGGTAGTCAGAGTAGGAGTAAGAAGGGTGATGGAAGAGGTGGAAAAAAAACAAAAAAGGCTGGAAGTGAAAGTCGAAGTGGGAGTAGGGAGAGTGGTGGAAAGAAGATTGACGGAAGGAGTAAAAGCCGAAGTGGAAAAAGGGGTGGGAAAAAAAACAAAAGTAGAAAAAAAGGTGAGAATGTTGGAAAGAGTCAAAGCAAAGACAAAAATGGAAAATTGGAAAAAAGCAGAAACAGAAGCAAGAGCGGAAACGGAAGCAAAAGCGGAAGCAGAAGCAAAAGCGGAAGCAGAAGCAAAAGCGGAAGTGGAAGCAAAAGCGGAAGCAGAAGCAAAAGCGGAAACAAGAGCAGGAGCAAAAGCGGAAACAGGAGCAGGAGCGGAAGCAGGAGCGGAAGCAAGAACGGAAGTAAAAGCAGAGACAAAGTTAAAAACGGAAGCAGAGATCAAAGCAAAGAAAAGAAAAGAAGAAAAAACAGAGACAAGAAAAAAGGAAAAAGCAGAAGCAGAAGTACAAGCAGAGGCCGAAATACAAGCAGAGATACAAGCAGCAGCAGAGGCAGAAGCAGTAGGAGCAGAACAGGTAAAAGCAGGATTAGCAACAAAGATAGAAGCAAGGACAAAAACAGAGGCAGAGGCAGAGGCAGAGGCAGAGGCAAAGACAAAAATACAAGCAGAAGCAGAAGCAGAGATACAAGCAGAGATACAAGCAGAGATACAAGCAGAGGCAGAAGCAGAGATACAAGCAGAGGCAGAAGCAGAGATACAAGCAGAGGCAGAGACAAGAACAGGTGGAAGGACTCATCAAAACCAAAATATTGCAGCATTGGAAGCCGAGATAGAAAATGGAAGAAGAAAAACAACAGAAATAAAAATAATAAAAAGAATAAAAAAAATAATAATAAAAAAAATAATAATAAGAAAAAGTTACCAGGCCTGGTTACAAAGGGCGGTCGACTCTCAGCAAACGCAACTAGCAAAGCTATTGACACGTTGTTGGGAATGTTGGGGAGATCGAGGAGCTGTGATGATGGGAAGGTGTATGGAGAGGAGGGGGGCTCATTCGTTAATGTTGCCAAGAAGGAGTGTTACGTGAAGGTGAGGGAGAACCGGAAACTGAAGAACCGGAAGAAGGGGAGGAGGAAGAAGCCCAACAGGAAACTGAAAGATACGTATAAGAAGTGGGGAGATGAGGAAGAAGACGAAGAGGAGGAGTGTGATGATGATGACTGGGATGTTACTACTGATGATGGTGGTGAGTGGTGGTGGTTGTGGTAACGGTGGTAATGAGTGGTGAGTGGTGGTTGTGGTGGTGAGTGATGATGGTGGTGGTGGTGGTGGTGGAGGTAGTGGTAGTAGTTGTGGTGGTAGTAGTGGTGGTGGTGGTGGTGGTGGTGGAGGTGGTGGTAGTAGTTGTGGTAGTAGTGATTGGGGTGGGGGTGGTGGTAATAGTGGTGGGGGTGAAAAAGAGATGGAAAGCTGGGAGGTTGGAGTGGAAGTGGGGAGGAGGAATATTTGTTGGACGTGTTGCGTTCCAAAACTTAAACACACAAAAATCACAACACCACCACAACAACAACACCCCAACACTACAACAACAAAATTACACCACTACTACAACAACAACACCCCAACAACAACACCCCAACAACAACACCCCAACACCACACCAACAACAAAAACACCACAACAACATCAACGCAACCACCACAATAATACCAACAACCACCACAACAAAACTACAACAACAGTACCAAAACACCACAAACCCACTACCAGGTGAGGTAGCAGAAGTGAAGGCAGATTGGTTTCCATGGTTACCATGGAGGTTCAACAGGGGGAGGGGTTGTTGGGAGCGGGAGAGGAAGTGCCGGGGTAGGGGAGTGTGCAGGGGTGGCAGGAAACAGAAGAAGGTGCAGAAGAGGAAGTGCAAGTTGCCTGGAGAGAAGAAAGGTGGGAGGAGTGAGGGTGTGGGTCATGTTGGAGGGGTGGATGGTTGGTTGATGGTTGGTTGATGGTTGATGGTTGGTTGGATAGTTGAGTGGTTGGTTTGTTGATGGTTAATTTTTTGATTGGTTAACTGATTGGCTGAAGAAGCTACCATACACACTTCACCCCTTCCCAACTCACCATCACCACCCAACCATCAACCACCCATCACCACCCAACCATCAACCACCCATCACCACCCAGCCATCAACCACCCATCACCATCCAACCATCACCACCCATCCCCCCTCATCACCCATGCACCATCAACCAACGAAACAATTAACAAACAAAAACAAGCAAAATAAACAAACAAACAAAGAAAAAAACAAACATTCACAAACAAAAAACAAACGAAAAAACAAACAAACATTAACAAAGAACATAAAAACAAACAAACAAACAAACATTAACAAAGAACATAAAAACAAACAAACAAACAAACAAACATTAACAAAGAACAAAAAAACAAACAAACAAACAAACATTAACAAAGAACATAAAAACAAACAAACAAAGAACAAACAAACATCAACAAGCAAACGAGCGGAAGGCCAACACGACAGGGCCCTGGAAGGAGTGGAGTGAGTGGAGCAGAGATGAGGAGAGTGGAGAGATGGTGAGGAAGAGAGAGTGCAAGGAGGGAAAAAAGTGCAAGGGAGCCAAGCAGCAGACGAAGAGGAAGAAGAAGAAGAAGGGATGTGATTCGGATGATGAGGATGAGGAAGACGAGGATGAAGATAAGGTGGATGAAGAAATTGATGAAGGTGGGTGGTGGTGGTGGTGGTGGTGGTGGTGGTGATGGTGGTGGTGGATGTGGTGGTGGTGGTGGTGGTGGTGGTGGTGGATGTGGTGGTGGTGGTGGTGATGGTGGTGGTGGATGTGGTGGTGGTGGTGATGGTGGTGGTGGATGTGGTGGTGGTGGTGGTGATGGTGGTGGTGGTGGTGGTGGTGGTGGTGGTGATGGTGGTGGTGGATGTGGTGGTGGTGGTGGTGGTGATGGTGGTGATGGTGGTGGTGATGGTGGTGGTGGTGGTGGTGTAGTCATCACTATAAAAAAAAAAAATATAGTGATCAAAACTATATATTAAAAAAATATTTAAAAAAAACTGTGAAAAAGTATTGAAAGGAGCTTTCAAAAGTGAATTCCAATACTTAATATCAAAAGTGAATTCCAATACTTAATTTTAAAAGTTAATTTCCATTTGAATGACTAATTTCTCGCAATTCAATATTAAAAAATTGAACCACGAAATAAAAATAAGTCCACTTTTAATGTGTGGATGCCTCATAATGAACATTTTTCATCAACCCATGCCCTCTTAAGGCTGCATTTTTAACGTCTCTTGTCTCGTTAGTCTTTATGACAACCTTCTAAGCTCCTCCCTCTGAGCTGCCTCTGCAGATCTTCGAAATCAACCATCCTTTGATCAATCCCCCCCCTCTCCCTTCCCCTCCCCCTCCCCTCCCCTCCCCCCCTCCCCCATCCTCCCCCTCTCCCCATCACCACCATCACCTTCTTTTTCATCATTATATTCTTCATCATCTTCTTTTTATCATTTTTTTTCTTTTTTTTCTTCTCCTTCTTCTTCTTCTTTTTCTTTTTTTTCTTCTTCTTCTTTATCTCCTTCCTCTTCTTCATCATCTTCTTCCTCTTCTTCATCTTCTCCTCATTATCTTTAATCCTTCATCTGCTCACCACGTCATCACACTTCCGTAAACAAAAGTTAATGCTTTCAATAGCAACATCGGTGAAATCAATAAAAACAACAACAACAACACATTAACAACAGCAACACTAACAACACTAACAGCAACAACAACAACAACAAAAACAGCAAAACTAACAACAACACATTAACAACAGCAACACTAACACTAACAACAACAATAACAATAACACATTAACAACAGCAACACTAACAACAAAAACACATTAACAACAGCAACACCAACAACAACAACAACAACAACAACAACAACAACAACACATTAACAACAGAAGCACTAACAACAACAACAACAACAACAACAACAACAACAACAGCAACACTAACAACAACAACACTAGCACTAAAAACAAAATTATTAATTTTTCATTTATAATATTTCATTATTATTATTATTATTATTATTATTATTATTATTATTATTATTATTATTATTATTATTATTATTATTATTATTGTTATTATTATTTTATTATTATTATTATTATTATTATTATTATTATTATTATTATTATTATTATTATTATTATTATTATTATTATTATTATTATTATTATTATTATTATTATTATTATTATTATTATTATTATTATTATTATTATTATTATTATTATTATTATTATTATTATTATTATTATTATTATTATTATTATTATTATTATTATTATTATTATTATTATTATTATTATTATTATTATTATTATTATTATTATTATTATTATTATTATTATTATTATTATTATTATTATTATTATTATTATTATTATTATTATTATTATTATTATTATTATTATTATTATTATTATTATTATTATTATTATTATTATTATTATTATTATTATTATTATTATTATTATTATTATTATTATTATTATTGTTAGGAGGTTTGATCGATGCCCCGTGATCCTTCATCCTTCTCATCACGTTGCTCTCGACCACTGCGGACTCCTTATCTTTATTTTTATTATTTATTTTTATTTTTTTTTATTTCATCATTATTTCATTTTTATTATTTATTCATTTATTTTTATTTTATTATTATTTAATTATTATTATTTATTTTTTTATTTATTATTTTTTAATTTTTGTTATTATCAGTGCTCAAGGTCTTTGTGAACAAAATGAAAAAAAAGTTAACGAAGAAGTAATAAAGGTGAATATAAAATAATAATAATAATAATAATAATAATAATAATAATAATAATAATAATAATAATAATAATAATAATAATAATAATAATAATAATAATAATAATAATAATAATAATAATAATAATAATAATAATAATAATAATAATAATAATAATAATAATAATAATAATAATAATAATAATAATAATAATAATAATAATAATAATAATAATAATAATAATAATAATAATAATAATAATAATAATAATAATAATAATAATAATAATAATAATAATAATAATAATAATAATAATAATAATAATAATAATAATAATAAGAATTGATGAATAGTAAAAATAGAAAGACAAAAGTTTAAGAAAATATAAATAATAATAAAGAACAAAAAAACAAAGAATTAAAAAATAATATAAAATAAAAATAAAATTAAAAAAAGAATAATAATAAAAAAAATAATAATGAAAAATAAAATAAAATAAAAATAATAATAAAAGAAGAAAAATAATAATAAAAATAATAAAAAAAATTGATGAAGGAATAATGAACAATAAAAGATAAGGAATAAAAAAAAAAAAAATAAATAATAAGAAGAGAAATCAATCAATACGTGGTTTTCTTGATATGTTTATGGGGAAGATTTATTGATGTTATTATTATCACTATTTTTATAGTACAAGATGTATTGGTGTTATTATTATCACTATTTCTATAGTACAAAATGTACTGGTGTTATTATTATCACTATTTTTATAGTACAAGATGTACTGGTGTTATTATTATTACTATTTTTATAGTACAAAATGTACTGGTGTTATTATTATCACTATTTTTATAGTACAAGATGTACTGGTGTTATTATTATTACTATTTTTATAGTACAAAATGTACTGGTGTTATTATTATTGTTGTTGTTGTTATTGGGTTGAGAGTGGGAATGAGATCAAGAGATAAAAAAGTTTATCACATAAAAGTCTTTTATCGACATGAAAACACCTTTAGTCATGAAACAAGTGTAAGAAGTGAGGCAGTCTGAATGATCATCTTGCCACCTGGTTCCTCCTACCCCCCAACACCCCCCCCCCCCCCAACCTCTTCCCCCCTCCCCCAACCTCTTCCCCCCTCCCCAACCTCTTCCCCCCTCCCCCAACCTCTTCCCCCCTCCCCCAACCTCTTCCCCCCCTCCCCCAACCTCTTCCCCCCTCCCCCAACCTCTTCCCCCCCTCCCCCAACCTCTTCCCCCCTCCCCCAACAACCTCCTTTTCCTCCAACAACCCTCTTCTTTCCCCAAACCCCCTTAACACCCTTTCTCCCCTTTCCTCCCAACCATCAACTCTCACAACACCCACCCAACTCTCACAACACCCATCCAACTTCTACAACACCCACCCGACTACCACAACACCCTCTTAACTCCCCTACAGAGGCCTACAAGCCAACCTACCCTGGAGTGAAGGAGGACTGGGAGGAGTGGAGTGGGTGGGAGGACGAGGAGAGGTCTCTGGAGAGGTGGAGGAGGTGCAAATACAGACCCTTCACAGGCCGCTGCAGAGGTATTTCAGGCCAGAGGAGAAGGAAGAAGAAGAAGAGAAGTCCTAAGGATAGAAGGAAGAGTAGGTGGTGGTGGTGGTGGTGGTGGTGGTGGTTGTGGTGGTGGTGGTGGTGGTGGTGGTGGTTGTGGTGGTGGTTATGGTGGGAAGGTCGGAAGTTGAAATTTGAAACCAAATAGTTTCAGAGTGTTGTGTTGTTGTTAAAAACATTG
>OX387258.1:472790-515290 GCA_947562095.1 Branchellion lobata | reverse complement strand
ACAACCCCACACCAGTCAACAATGGCTCCTACTGCAGAGGCTACAACCTGGACGTGGTGGTGGTCTTCACTCCGATCGACGGTGGGTGGGGTCACTGGAGTCCTTGGTCAGACCTCAGACCTGATTCGCCCATCGTCACTAGAAGTAGGAGCTGCAACAAACCTGAACCTACCTTCAACGGTCGACCGTGTCTCGGGTCAGGAGAGGAGATGAAGGACGTGAACAAAGCCACCGATGGAGACTGGGGACCCTGGTCAGACTGGTCCAAGCCTGAGGCGGTGGATGGTGTGGTGGTGGTGGTGAGGAAGAGACATTGTGACAACCCCACCCCCGCTAATGGGGGCGAGTATTGCGACGGAGACGACGAAGAAGAAGAAGAAAGAGAGGCCCCGGTGGATGGAGGGTGGAGTGAGTGGAGTGAGTGGTTAGTGGATTTGGACGCAAGGACCAAGAGGCGCACAAGAGCTTGCACCAACCCTCTTCCAAGCAATGGGGGGGTGTATTGCGAAGGGGTTTGTGTGGAAGAGTACGACGTTGTGAAGCCTGTGGACGGAACATGGGGGGAATGGGGAAAGTGGGTGAAAGACAAGATCCTCAACACCAACCCGGAATTCCTAGAAAGAAAACGCCACTGTGTGGGGCCTGCCAACGGAGGTCGGGAGTGCGAGGGGAAGAAATACGAATATCGAGTGATTGAGACCCCAGTGGACGGGCAGTGGGGCGCCTGGAGTGGATGGGAGCCAACCAACGGAACATCAGAGCTGCTCCAACGTTCCAGAGAGTGCAGCAGTCCTCCTCCTCACTACGGAGGAGATGAGTGTTTGGGAGTCTTCAAGGAATATAAACCCATCGTAGGCCCACTCAACGGCAACTGGGGAGCATGGAGTCGGTGGGAAAAGATCTCGGACGATAGGATCAAGAGGACCCGAAAGTGTGATCAACCACCCCCATCCGAGAAGGGCAAGGATTGCCCAGGACCGAGCAGTGAAGACTATTTAGTCTACATCCCGGTAGACGGAATGTGGAGCGGGTGGAGCGAGTGGGTTGAATCTCTAAGCGACTTTTCTGTGCTGGTGAGGGAGAGGCAATGTGACGAGCCAGCTCCCCGCTACAACGGCAGGGAGTGCACGGGGAAGGACAAAGAGACGAAAAACAAAGACATTTTAACGAATGGGGGGTGGGGAGAGTGGAGTTTGTGGTCACAACCCAGTGGGGAGGACAACCCAGAATGGGTGAGCAGGACTCGTTTATGTGACAACCCCATCCCTTCTAACGGAGGGCTGGACTGTGAGGGGGAGGATGAAGAGACGAAAGAGGTGGTACACCCGATAGACGGGGAGTGGAGTGAGTGGAGTAAGTGGAAGAAAACATACGACCCGAAACAGCTCATGCGCACCAGGGAGTGCAACGACCCTTCACAGAACGGGGGCAGACCCTGTCTAGGCCTGGACAAGGATTACGCAGAGAAGGGCGTGCCCAGACACGGCTTTTGGTGCCCCTGGGAGCTGTTTTCTCAGACCACCAACCAGCAGATCCCAGAGGTGGTGGTCAGCAGGCGGTACTGCGAATGCCCTACTCCGGAGTTTGGAGGGGACTCTTGTGAGGGACCTGACTACGAAGAAAGGCTGGTCTTCCAGCCCATCAAAGGAGGCTGGAGCGAGTGGTCTCCTTGGAGTGCCCTTGACAACAACTCCACCGAAGTGAACAGAACTCGTAGCTGCTCCAACCCTCCTCCCGCCTACAACGGGGCTGACTGTGAAGGCGCCAACACCACCACCAAGCCCATCACGGACCCAGTCAATGGCAACTGGGGGGAGTGGGGGCAGTGGTCCATGCCTCAGCTGGACAGGAACCCAGAAGAACTGCTCAGACAGCGATACTGCGATAGTCCTGCTCCTGCCAATGGAGGAATGGAGTGCGTGGGAGAAGGAAGAGATGTGAGGCTGCAGTACAACCCAGTGGATGGAGGGTGGAGTGAGTGGAGTGAGTACACCACGGTGCCTGGACAGCCTGACAGACAGTACAGAACCAGGAGTTGCTCTAATCCTGAGCCATCCTACGGAGGCCTTGGCTGTGTCGGTGAGGAATACGAAAGCAAAAACACTTACGGGCCGGAAGATGGTGGCTGGAGCGACTGGAGTCCTTGGAGTACACCCACTGCCCGCTTCAACCCTGAGACCCTCCTTCGCAGACGCTACTGCAACAACCCCACCCCTTCCAACGGGGGCAAGCCCTGTGAGGGACCTGACTCAGACACCACTCAGATCTCTTATCCCATCCACGGAGGATGGACCGATTGGAGCGAGTGGAGTCAAGAAAAGTACCTCACCAACCCTGAAACCATCACCAGGACTCGAACCTGCACCGTTCCGGTTCCCGCCTTTGGAGGGGACGACTGCGAAGGCGATGACGTCATCAGCAAAGAGGTGCAGAGACCCATTGACGGGGCGTGGGGGCCATGGGGGGGCTGGCACTGCCCCCAGGAGCTGAGGATCGACCACACCTTCTTGAGAACCAGGCACTGCAACAACCCTACCCCCCAGTTTGAGGGCATGCCCTGTCCTGGCAGGGATACTGACGTCATCGTCATGCCCACCCGTGCGTTTTTCTTCTTTTTGTTATTTTTGTTTTTTTGCTTTTTCAGTTTTATTTTGTTTTTTTCTTGTTTTTATTTCCCACTACAACCTTCGCGCAACAATATTTCAAAACAACCTCTCATTGCACCTTTTCCCCCTCCCAACAACCCTCCCCCCCTCCCTCCTCTCCAACAACCCCCCCTCCTCCCCCCCTCTCCAACAACCCCCCTTCCTCCCTCCCTCTCCAACAACCCCCCTTCCTCCCTCCCTCTCCAACAACCCCCCTCCTCCCTCCCTCTCCAACAACCCCCCTTCTTCCCTCCTTCTCCAACAACCCCCCTTCCTCCCCCCCTCTCCAACAACCTCCCCCTTCTTCCCCCCCTCTCCAACAACCCCCCCTCCTCCCTCCCTCTTTAACAACCCCCTTTCCTCCTCCCCTCTCCAACAACCCCCTTCCTCCCCCCCTCTCTAACAACCCCCTTCCTCCCCCCCTCTCCAACAACTCCCCCTTCTTCCCTCCCTCTTTAACAACCCCCCTTCCTCCCCCCCTCTCCAACAACCCCTCTTCCTCCCCCCCTCTCTAACAACCCCCTTCTTCCCCCCCTCTCCAACAACCCCCTTCCTCCCCCCCCTCTCCAACAACCCCCAATTCCCAAAAACCTTTTCCTTTCCCATAACAACCCTCCCCCCTCCCCCAACAACTTCCCAATAACCCCCTCTCAACATCCATTCAGCGGTAGACGGACTGTGGAGTCAGTGGGGGAATTGGTCTGAACCCACCTGGAGAACCAATCCTGACATCCTGACCAGGGTGCGCAAGTGTAACAGCCCCGCCCCCAAAAATGGCGGGAAAAGATGTCCTGGGTCCGATAAAGACACCAAGCCAGTCACGAGACGTGAGTGGTGGTTGATTGATGGTGGTTGATCGTGGTCGATAGTGGTTGGTGGTGGTCGATGGTGGTTGGTGGTGGTCGATGGTGGTTGGTGGTGGTTGGTGGTGGTTAATGGTGGTCGATGGTGGTTGATGGTGGTTGGTGGTGGTTGGTGGTGGTTAATGGTGGTCGATGGTGGTTGATGGTGGTTGGTGGTGGTTGGTGGTGGTTGGTGGTGGTCGATGGTGGTTGATGACTTTTTGCTGGTTGGTTGCTAAGTAATTGCTGATTGGTTTCTGATTGGCTGCTGATTGGTCGAAGGATGATGATCGGCAAGTTTGTGAGCAATTGGACATTTGTAAGATCATTGTGAGCAGGAACTAATATCAGCGTTCTATTTCTTTAAATTAATCAAAAGAAATAAGTTTTTTTTTTTAATTAATTAAAAATATTTAAATAAATTAATTAAACATATTTTAATTATTTAATTAAAAATTAATAAATGAGTAACTTCACCATTTAATTACTTGATCACTCATCATCCAATCACCAGCGCAAGACGGGGCGTGGTCTGATTGGTCGTGGTGGAGTGAGCCAATAGGAGACGAGTATCCTCAGAGTGTCTTCCGCAACCGTTCGTGCACCAATCCAAAGGCGTTGTACGGGGGCAAGGGATGCGAAGGAAGTTCCCTGGACGAGAAAGTGCTAGAGAAAGCCACGCCCATCGACGGGGGGTGGAGCCAATGGAGTCCTTGGTCCCTGCCCACCGGGGCTTCGAACCCTGAGGAGGTGACTCGTTCGAGGGTGTGTGACTCTCCTAGACCCTACCTGGGGGGCAAGATGTGCGAGGGTTCTCCTGTGGACGTGAAGAACATAACGATACCTGTAGATGGGGGGTGGAGTGAGTGGGGGGAGTGGTCGGAGCCCAGAGATGAGGACGAGGAGGATGAGTTGGTGAGGAGGAGAAGGTGTGACAACCCTGTGCCCCGGTTGGGAGGGGAGGAGTGCAGGGGGGAGGAGGAGGAGTACAAGCCCTACGCCCCACGTCAGTTTCCAGCTGCTCTTTGTGTCTTTTATTTGATTTTTTTGTTTATTTTGTCGTTTTTTTTTGTCTGTTTTTTGTTGTTGTTTTTTGTCGTTGTCTTTTGTTGTTGTTTTTTGTTGTTTTTTTTTCTTTGTTTTTTGTTGGTTTTTTTCGTTGTTTTTTATTTACATTTTAATTTTTATTTTCATTTGTTCACCTAATAAATTTTTGACTCATTTTTTGAGTTAATTCAGAATTTTTCTGCTTTTTATTCTTCCAATTTTTCCATCAAATCACAAAAAATCATATTACTCATCCCAACGAAACAAACGCACACAGCCATTGACGGGGCCTGGACGGAGTGGTCCTATTGGTCTATTCCGACTGGAATGAGTAATCCGGAAGTGGTGACACGTGACCGTTCATGCACCAATCCCGAGCCAGCAAATGGGGGCATGGGGTGTGAAGGCAGTCCTGTGGACAACAAGGAAGTGGTCAGACGTGAGTGGAGGCTTGGAGTGCTGAATGCAGTACCTTGCAAATGATTAGATTAGATTGGATTAGATTAGATTAGATTAGATTAGATTAGATTAGATTAGATTAGATTAGATTAGATTAGATTAGATTAGATTAGATTAGATTAGATTAGATTAGATTAGATTAGATTAGATTAGATTAGATTAGATTAGATTAGATTAGATTAGATTAGATTAGATTAGATTAGATTAGATTAGATTAGATTAGATTAGATTAGATTAGATTAGATTAGATTAGATTAGATTAGATTAGATTAGATTAGATTAGATTAGATTAGATTAAAGTAGTATCAAGGAAGCGGTTTTGAAGTGTTGTCCTTCACTCCATTATTCCCGAACTTCGCACGATGATTAAAACAATCCAAGCTGCTTGCAAATGAACCATCAAAAATTCAAATTGAAAAGTTAACTCACTTGTCATTGCTCCGCCCCCTTGCACAGCGGTGGACGGTGATTGGTCGGAGTGGGGTCCGTGGTCGAGTCCCCAGAGACTGACCAATCCCGAGGTCTTGTTTCGGACCAGGAGCTGCGATGACCCCTCCCCTCGCTATGGGGGAGCTGATTGTGAGGGAGAGGACACGGAGGAAATGGAATACTTATCACGTGAGTGATGATGTGGCGCTGCATGCGTTTGATGTTATCTAATCTGATGAAACTCAATCTTACCTAACCAAATTTTAATTCATTTCATTTTATGCCACTCAGAAAACCAACCAACCCTCAACCAATCACCCTCAACCAACCAACCCTCAACCAACCGACCCTCAACTAATCTTTAACCAACCGATCTTCAACCAACCAGCCCTCAACAAACCAACCCTTAAATAACCAACTCACTCAAAAGATATTTTCTATTCCACCAACCCCTTCAACCTCCCCCCCTCCAACCTTTCCAGCCCACATCCCCCCTCCAACCTTTCCAACTCCTTCCCCCCACCAACCTTTCAACCCCCCCCCCCCCCCTCCCCTCTCCTCTAACAGCTCTGGACGGCAACTGGGGCGAATGGAGTGAGTGGTCACTGCCCAGGGAGGACCAGAATATCAGCGTTATAGAGCGTTCCAGGCGCTGCGACAACCCAGCACTTGAGTACGGAGGCAGGCCGTGTGTGGGCAAAGACAAAGAAACCACCGTGGTGATTGTGGACCTTCCTGGACGTTGGTGGGGGGATGGGTGGGGTTTTTGGGGGTGAATGAAAAAAATTGGAAAAGGAGATGGTATGAGAAGAATATGGGGGATGAGGGATGGTGGATGTTTGGGTGAGTGAGGAATGAGAGCTTTGAGGGTGGGGAGTTTGAGGGGGAGATTGGGTGGTTTGGGGGAGGCAGAGTTGGAGGGCGTTTGGGTGGAAAGCGAAAGCGGAGTTTGAAGAGGAAGGAGAAATAAGAGAATTCCAGAGAAGGAGGAAGTGAAGTTGGTAGAGTTACGGGGGTGGAGTGGATGGATAAGGATCACCAAACAACCCACCAACACCCACCAACCTAGCAACAACCCACCACCAACCTCCCAACAACCCACCAAAACCCCAAAAACCCACCAAAACCCCAACACCCACCAACCCCCCAAACAGCGATAGACGGGCAGTGGGGCGAATGGGGTGAATGGTCGAAGCCCTCTGGAACAGCGAACCCCGAGTCGCTATTGCGAGTGAGGGAGTGTGATGACCCACCCCCCCTCTTCGGGGGCAGGCCCTGTGAGGGTGATGACGTCGAAGTAAGGACCATCTACAACCGTGAGTGGGGGAAGGTTGTAGAGTTTTGGGGGAGTTTTTGAGGGGGTTTTGGGGGGGTATTGGGGGTTTTTTGAAGGGGTTCTTTGAAGGGGGGGGGGTTTGGGGGGTTTTGGGAGGGTTTATGGGGGTTTTTAGGGATTTTTTGGGGGGTTTTGTAGACCTTGTTAGAAGTTGCATTAAGGTTGAAGGTATTTTGTAAATTTTATCATAAATAAATAAATTAATAAATAAATAAATAAATTAATTAATTTATTTATTAATTAATTTATTTATTAATTTATTTATTAATCCAAAAATTATATATAAAAGATTAAATGACAATTTAATAAATAACTGAGTTGATAAACAAATCAACCGATTGATTGATAAGTAAATGGGTGAATGATGGATCCATCAGTACTGAAAACCCAAAAGCTCATCCTGGAAACAATTAACCACAACCACCCTTGAAGCGGTGGATGGCGAGTGGAGTGAATGGGGAGAGTGGACCGAGGTGGAGGTGGATGGGAGGAGGGTGATGAGGAGGAAGAGGAGGTGTGACAACCCTCCACCCGCCCATAAGGGAAGGAACTGTACTGGTCCTGCCCTGGAAGAGGCTGCTGTGCGGGATGGAGGGGATCCTGAAGGTGGGTGGGTTAGGGGAGGGGGGGAGGGGGTGTGTTGGGGGAAGGGGGGAGGGGGTGGGTTGGGAGAGGGAGGGAGGGTGGGTTGGGGAAGGGGGGAGGGTGGGTTGGCGAAAGGGGGGAGGGTGGATTGGGGAAGGGGGGAAGGTGGGTTGGAGGAGGGGGGAGGGTGGGTTGGGGAAAAGGAGGAGGGTGGGTTGGGAGAGGGGGGAGGGGTTGGTGGGTGGTGGGTAGGGAGGGGATGGTGGGTGGTGGGTTGGTGGGTTGATGGTTGGTGGGGGTTGATGGTAATGTAATTTTATTTGGAATGATGATGATGATGATGATGATGATGATGATGATGATGATGATGATGATGATGATGATGATGATGATGATGATAATGATGATGATGATGATGATGATGATGATGATGATGATGATGATGATGATGATGATGATGATGATGATGATGAAGAAGATGATGATGATGATGATGATGATGATGATGATGATGATGATGATGATGATGATGATGATGATGGTGATGATGATGATGATGATGATGATGATGATGATGATGATGATGATGGTGATGATGATGATGATGATGATGATGATGATGATGATGATGATGATGATGATGATGACATGGCAGCGATAGATGGCGTGTGGAGTGAATGGAGTCCTTGGGAGATTGAAGATTCGCCTGACAACCCCACCAACAGAACCAGGTGATGGGGTGGTGATGATGATTTGTATTCTTTCCATTATTATTATCTTTTTTTGTATTATTTTTAGTACTATTTTTTTGTTATTAGAGTAGTAGTAGTAGTAGTAGTAGTAGTAGTAGTAGTAGTAGTAGTAGTAGTAGTAGTAGTAGTAGTAGTAGTAGTAGTAGTAGTAGTAGTAGTAGTAGTAGTAGTAGTAGTGGTAGTAGTAGTGAAGTTGTTATGATAATTAATACAACTAGTTATGATTAGCAAATAAAAACCCTTATTTAATTAGGAAATATCCTCTCTCAGGACCCGTTCGTGCAACAACCCCACCCCAGCCTTTGGGGGGAGGGAGTGTGAGGGGGAGGATGAGGAGGTGGAGGTGTTCTATAAACGTGGGTGGGGGTGATGGATGGGTGGGGGTGGTGGGGGGTGGTAGATGGGGGTGATGGGTGGTGGTGAAAGGGGTGGGTGCTAGTGAGGGTGGTGGGTGGTGGTGAAAGATGTGGGTGGTAGTGATGGTGGTGGGTGTGTGTGATGGTGGTGGGTGTGGGTGAGAGTGGTGGGTGGTGGTTATTAGGTAAGAGTAGTCGAGATGGTGGGATAGTGGGTTGGATTTAAGTTGTTTCACTGGAAGGGTTGATAGTGGTGTTGATGTTGGTGTTGAGGTGGATGTGATGGTGTTGTTTGTTGTTGTTGAGGTGGATGTGATGGTGTTGTTGTTTGTTGTTGTTGAGGTGGATGTGATGGTGTTGTTGTTTGTTGTTGTTGAGGTGGATGTGATGGTGTTGTTGTTTGTTGTTGTTGAGGTGTATGTGATGGTGTTGTTGTTTGTTGTTGTTGAGGTGGATGTGGTGGTATTGTTTTTATTGAAGTGGTAACAAAGATTGGTTGATGGGGGAAGGATTGACCGTTGAAACAACGGCAGAAATCAACCTTGCAACCCCATCATAACACCGCATGGAACGACTTTCACCCAACAAACCACTAAAAACCACTTCTCAAGCCCCTCCCTTCCCCCAAAACCACCACTCTTCAAACCACCCCCAACAAACCACCACCCCTTTTCAACCCCCCCAACAAACCACCACTCTTCAAACCACCCCCAACAAACCACCACCCCTTTCCAACCACCCCCAACAAACCACCACCCCTTTCCAACCACCCCCAACAAACCACCACCCCTTTTCAACCCCCCCAACAAACCACCACCCCTTTTCAACCCCCCCAACAAACCACCACCCCTTTTCAACCCCCCCAACAAACCACCACCCCTTTTCAACCCCCCCAACAAACCACCACCCCTTTTCAACCCCCCCAACAAACCACCACCCCTTTCCAACCCCCCCAACAAACCACCACCCCTTTTCAACCCCCCCAACAAACCACCACCCCTTTTCAACCCCCCCAACAAACCACCACCCCTTTTCAACCCCCCCAACAAACCACCACCCCTTTTCAACCCCCCCAACAAACCACCACCCCTTTTCAACCCCCCCAACAAACCACCACCCCTTTCCAACCCCCCCAAAAAACCACCACCCCTTTTCAACGCCCCCAACAAACCACCACCCCTTTTCAACCCCCCCAACAAACCACCACCCCTTTTCAACCCCCCCAACAAACCACCACCCCTTTTCAACCCCCCCAACAAACCACCACCCCTTTTCAACCCCCCAACAAACCACCACCTCTCCTCCACAGCGGTGGATGGACAGTGGGGGCCGTGGAGTCCATGGTCCGAACCCTTTTCCTACTATGGAGATATCAAGGTGGTGGTGGTGGGGGTGATGGTGGTAATGGTGGTGGTGGTGATAGTCATGGTGGTGGTGGTGGTGGTGGTGGTAATGATGGGGGTGGTGGTGGTGATGATGATGGTGGTCATCATCATTTTTCTCATCGTCATCATTTTCACCGTCCTCCTCCTCCTTCTTTTCTTCTTCACCATCTTCCTCCTCCTCCTCCTTTTTCTTTTCACCACCATCATCTTCCTCCTCCTCCTCCTCCTTCTTTTCACCACCATCATCTTCTTCCTCCTCCTCCTCACCAGGTAATCAGACGAGACCGTCATTGTGACGCCCCTCTTCCCTCCCACGGAGGTCGCGAATGTGTCGGCAGGTCCGTCATGGACGCTGTTGTCGCTCCCAACTACACCAGACGTCTGTGGCGGTGGTAGTGGTGGTGACGGTAGTGGCGGTGGCGGTAGTGGCGGTGGCGGTGGTAGTGGCGGTGTATATTTCGCAAACTTTGAAATTTTGTGGGTCTTTTCATTAAGTTTTTGCATTCAAAACAGACACACAAATAACAGCCACACATAACAGCCACTCATAACAGCCACACATAACAGCCACTCATAACAGCCACACATAACAGCCACACATAACAGCCACACACATAACAGCCACACACATAACAGCCACACATAACAGCCACACACATAACAGCCACACACATAACAGCCACACATAACAGCCACACACATAACAGCCACACACATAACAGCCACACACATAACAGCCACACATAAAACAGCCACCCACATGAAAGCCACACACATAACAGCCACATACTTAATAACCACACACAGCGATCGACGGCGGCTGGACCGAGTGGTCGGAGTGGTCGGAGCCACAAGGAGACACCATCCCGGAAACGCTGACAAAAACAAGGAGTTGCAGCAACCCCAGTCCAGCTTTTGGCGGGAAAAACTGCAAGGGTAAAGATACCAAGTTCAGAGATACCTGCAAACGTGAGTGAGGTGGTGGGGGTGGTGGGGGGTGTTGGGGGGTGTTGGGGGGTGTTGGGGGGTGTTGGGGGGTGGTGGGGGATAGTGGCGATGATGTGAGGGGTGTGGGAGGGTGAGTGGTGGTGTGAAAAGGTGTGAGGGGGTGTGAGGGGGTGTGAAGTAGAGGGGGGAGGAGGGTTTGGGGTGGAGGTAGTTCAATGTGGTGGGGGTGGTAAAAGGATCAGATGTTTGAAGAGTAAGGAGGAGAGGGGGGTTTGGAGGTTGGAGCTTTGATGGTTAAAGAATGTGGAAATAACTGTAAAATGTATGGTTGGTAACAAAACCAATTTGTGAAGCGCTAAATCACGCAGCTCAAACGCCCTGAGGCTCTGACCCTTCCAAACAACCATTCATTCACCTATTTCCCAGCCAACCACTCCCCCAAACCACCCACCAGTCACCTAATTAATCGTCGTCAACCGTCCAACCAAACCATCTAACCTCCCTCCAAACTCCTCAATCCAACATCCAGCGAAGAACGGAAGGTGGGGGCAGTGGTGTGAGTGGTCGAGTCCTACTGGGCTGGTGAACCCTGAGGTGGTGAGAAGGAGGCGGAGGTGTGATTCGCCTGGTCCCGCCTGTGGAGGCAGACCTTGTAGGGGCGCTGATGTGCAGAAGAAGGAGGTTGTCAATGGTGAGTGGTGTGGTTGTCATGGTGAGTGGTGTGGTTGTCATGGTGAGTGGTGTGGTTGTCATGGTGAGTGGTGTGGTTGCCATGGTGAGTGGTGTGGTTTTTATGGTCAATCTAATCCAATCTAATCTGACCCCTTCCCTCCAGCGGTGGATGGGGGCTTGGGAGAGTGGACAGAATGGACGAAGGTACCGAGGGAAGAGGCAATGAAAAGGACGAGGAGGTGTGACAGCCCCTACCCTGCCTTTGGGGGGGAGGGGTGTGTTGGCGTCCTCGTGCAAGTGGTCGCCCTGGTGGAGGGAGTGCCCCAAAGTGGGTGGGAGGAACTGGGGTTTGAGGAGGGGTTTGTGGGGGGGGGAAGGGTGTTTGTGGGAGTGTCTTTGAAAGTGGTGATTTTTTTGTTGAGTGAGTTCTTGTAGGGGTGGGTGTTTGAGGGGATGAGTGGGGGAGGAGGTTTTATGGATGGGTGAAAAAGGGTGTTTGAGGGGATGAGTGGGGGAGGAGGTTTTATGGATGGGTGAAAGAGGGTGTTTGGAGATATGGGTGAGGAAGAGTGTTTTTGGGTGTTTTTGTGAGTGGGATTTTGTGTGGCGACTAAATGGGGATGTCTTAATGGAAACAGATGCTCTATGTGTATTGGATGGTTCCTACAAAGTAAAGAGGAATGCAAAAAGCCATTTGAACACAAACACCCCCCTTCATCCTCCACCCAAAAATCCCCACCATTCTTTATCCCATCTCTGAAAACCCCTTCAAAACCCCCAAAACATCCACTCTCTTCCACAGGAGTGGATGGGGGCTGGGGGGCGTGGTGCGAGTGGACGATGGTGGAAAGTGATGACGTCAGAGCCACCTTCTCAAGGAGCAGGAACTGCGACAACCCCACCCCGGTGTTTGGAGGGGAGGAGTGTGTGGGAGACTCCACTGAAACTCTCGTGCAACCCTTGCGTCAGTTGGGGGGAGGGGGAGGGGGGGAAGGGGGGAGTGACACTTTGACACTATAACAGTTGTGACACTTTGACACTGTGACAGTTGTGACACTTTGACACTGTGACACTGTGACAGTTGTGACACTGTGGCACTGTGACAGTTGTGACACTTCGACACTGTGACAGTTGTGACACTTTGACACTGTGATACTGTGACACTGTGACACTGTGACAGTTGTGACACTTTGACACTGTGACACTGTGACAGTTGTGACACTGTGACAGTTGTGACACTGTGACAGTTGTGACAATGTGACAGTTGTGACACTGTGACAGTTGTGACACTGTGACAGTTGTGACACTGTGACACTGTGACACAGTGACAAAAAAACTTTTTTTCCACAACTTTTTACAAAAATTCTCAACCCCCCACAGCGACGAACGGAGGGTGGAGTGTGTGGAGTGAGTGGTTGTCCTTGAAGAAGGCCAGTAACCTGGTCATCTGGGGCCGATCTCGAACCTGTAACAACCCCGTTCCCTCCCCCTCTGGGAGGCCCTGCGAGGGTCCCTGTGACGAACTCATCACTCTCAAGAAGAAACAGAAGCTGCGTAAGGGGGAGGGGTTGTGGGGGCGAAGGAGTTGTGGTGGGGGAGTTGTGGTGGGGGAGTTGTGGTGGGGGAGTTGTGGTGGGGGAGTTGTGGTGGGGGAGTTGTGGTGGGAATTGTGATGGGGGAGTTGTGGTGGGAGTTGAAAAGGGTGGGGGTTTGTAGGTGGAGGGTGTTGTGGTGGGGAGCTGGTGGGCTGTTGTGAGGGGGTTGTTTTGTTGTGGGGGTGGAATATTTTGTTTATAGGTATAAGTTGGGTTTTTCCCCATGTTACTCAAACACACCTTTCAAAACACCCAATTATTTCAACTCAAAACACCCATAAACCCCTTAATCCTCCCCCTACTTAATCCTCCCCCTACTTAATCCTCCCCCTACTTAATCCTCCCCCTACTTAATCCTCCCCCTACTTAATCCTCCCCCTACTTAATCCTCCCCCTACTTAATCCTCCCCCTACTTAATCCTCCCCCTACTTAATCCTCATCCTACTTAATCCTCCCCCTACTTAATCCTCCCCCTACTTAATCCTCATCCTACTTAATCCTCCCCCTACTTAATCCTCCCCCTACTTAATCCTCCCCCTACCTTCAAAATCACTAATCTTAACCTCCCCTTCCTCAGCAATCGACGGGGGATGGAGCGAGTGGGGGCAATGGATGGAAGGCGCCAAGGAGCAGACGAGGAGAAGAACTTGTAACAATCCGGCCGCCCGCTTTGGAGGCGCTAAATGCCAGGGTAGAGACTTTGAGGCCAGAAACAAAAAGGGTGGGTGGTACTGGTGGTGGTGGTGGTGGTGGTGGTGGTGGTGGTGGTGGTGGTGGTGGTGGTGGTGGTGGTGGTGGTGGGTGGAGGTTTGTTGGGTGGTGGGAGATTGTGGTGAGTGGGTGGTGGTGGTTGTGGTGGTGTTGGGTGGTTGTTGTGGAGGGATGGTAAGCTGAAATGTTTGTGCTCAAAAGTGGGTTAAAAAAACAGAAGTTTGGGTTTTCCACCCACACTACTTCTCACAACACACCCTTTCTTCCCATCCCCATCTTTAACCTCTCTTTCCAACTCAACAACCTTTTTGTCCAACTATCATTTTCAACCAACTACTCTCAGTTTCACCACAACCCTCTTCCCCCCTTTTCACCCGAATATTCCCAACCCAAACAACTCTAGGTTCCACCATAACCTCTCCCCCCCTTCCAGTGTGTCCACCAGACTACGCCTACTTGGCAGAGTCGAACAGTTGTTACAAGTTCATAAGCACCCGCATGAGCTGGCAGGCTGGCAGGGAGGCATGCCGACTGGAGCATCCTGACCTTCATCCTGTCGTCATCAACTCCGCCCTTGAACAAAAAACTCTTGCTAAGTACCTTACTGCCATCAACTGTGAGTCGGTGGCTGCTGGTGGCTATTGGTGGTTTTCTGTGGCTGTTAGTGGTTGTTGGGGGCTGTTGGGGGCTGTTGGTGGCTGTTGGTGGCTGTTGGTGGCTGTTGGTGGCTGTTGGTGGTTGTTGGGGGCTGTTTGTGGCTGTTGGTGACTGTTGGTGGTTGTTGATGGCGGTTGGTGACAGTTGGCGGCTATTGGTGACTGTTGGTGGCTGTTGGTGATTGTTGGTGACTGTTGGTAACTGTTGGTGGTGGTTGGCGGTTGTTGGCGGTTGTTGGTGGCTGTTAGTGGCTGTTGGTGGCTGTTGGTGGTTTGAAAATGAGCTCGCACTGGGTACTTGGAAGGTTGACCATTTCACTATCCTGTACTTGCTGAGAAGAGTACAACCACCGGAATTTGGTTTTTACCAACATCTCATCCTCCTTCAATACGCCACCATCACCCCCCACAACCACCCCCACCATCACCCACCACAACCACCCCCACCATCACCCACCATAACCACCCCCACCATCACACCCCACAACCACCCCCACCATCACCCACCATAACCACCCCCACCATCACTCCCCCCAACCACCTTCTACCATCACCCACTACAACCACCCCCACCATCACCCACCACAACCACCCCCACCATCATACCCCACAACCACCCCCACCATCACCCACCACAACCACCCCCCACCATCACCCCCCACAACCACCTCCACCATCATCCCCCACAACCACCCCCACCATCATCCCCCACAACCACCCCCCACCATCACCCACCACAACCACCTCCACCATCATCCCCCACAACCACCCCCACCATCACCCACCACAACCACCTCCACCATCATCCCCCACAACCACCCCCACCATCACCCACCACAACCACCCCCACCATCACCCACCACAACCACCCCCCACCATCACCCCCCACAACCACCTCCACCATCACCCACCACAACCACCCCCCACCATCACCCCCCACAACCACCCTCCACCATCACCCACCACAACTCCCCACCATCACCCTCCACAGCCACTCTCCACGGCAAGTGTGCTGACTCCAGCGACTTGTACTTGTGGACTGGAGCGAAGAAGAAGGGTGATGGATTGTGTAGACATGACGATGGCTTGTCTGAAGAGAGTGAAGATGATGAGGATTATGATGATGATGACTATTATTCGGATGATGAAGATGAGGATGAAGACGATGAAGATGAGGATGAAGACGATGAAGATGAGGTAGTTGATCTTGAAGACCCTGATGAGGACGATGAAGAGGAGGAAGATGATGAAGAAGAAGAAGAAGAAGGAGAAGAAGAAGAAGAAGAAGAAGAAGAAGAAGAAGAAGAAGACATACCTACGAAGCCTTATAGTCAGTTCACAACCAGCACCTTCACAAGACCCTTCACTACCATCTTCACCACCGTACCTACTTCCAACTCTCCCACTCAATTCCCCACCACTATGCTTTCCACCCTCAGAGCTCAACTCTCCACCAAACGACTCACACAACCATCAACCAAGTTCACCACTAGATTTGCCACCTACCCAACAACTAAGCCCACAACTAAACTTTCAACCAGACCACTCACCAGACCACCCACCAGACCCCCCACCAGACCCCCCACCAGACCCCCCACCAGACCCCCCACCAGACCCCCCACCAGACCCCCCACCAGACCACTTACTAAACTTCTCACAAGACTCACCACTAAACCTCCAACCTACCCACCAACCAAACCACCAACCAACCCACCAACCAACCCACCAACCAACCCACCAACCAACCCACCAACCAACTCCCCAACCAAACCACTCACCACTTTCCTCGCAAAGCTGACCACGAGGCTCACCACGAAATCGTTCAGCGGCAGCAGGAGGACCCCAGGCAAGGAGGACAAGTCCAAAGACTCGAAGAAGAGTCCCAACTCAAAAAGTTCAAAATCTAAAAATAAACCTGGTTCTAAAAATAGGCCTGGTTCTAAAAATAGGCCTGGTTCTAAAAAAAGGTCTGGTTCTAAAAAAAGACCAAAAAAACCTTCTGGCTCTAAAAATAGATCGAAAAAACCTTCTGGCTCTAAAAATAGATCGAAAAAACCTTCTGGCTCTAAAAATAGATCGAAAAAACCTTCTGGCTCTAAAAATAGATCGAAAATACTTTCTGGTTCTAAAAGAAAGATTAGCAAGAGTGGGAAGAAGAGATCAAAAAGTGAAGATGTTAAAAGTAGAAAAAAAGGCAAAACAACGAAGGCTAAAAGTTTGAGTAAAAAGAGTGGAAAAAGGGGCGGGAAGGAGGGTGGGAAGAAGGGCGGGAAGGAGGGTGGGAAGAAGGGCGGGAAGGAGGGTGGAAAAAGGGGCGGGAAGGAGGGTGGGAAGAAGGGCGGGAAGGAGGGTGGGAAGAAGGGCGGGAAGGAGGGTGGGAAGAAGGGCGGGAAGGAGGGTGGGAAGAAGGGCGGGAAGGAAAGTGTTGGGGGCAGAAGCAAGAGTTCGAAAAGTAAAAGTAATAAGGGTAAGAAAGGTGAAAGAAGTAAGAGTATTAAGAGTAGGAGGAGTGGGAAGGGTGGGCGTGGTTACAAGGTTGGTGGAGGAAGCAATAACAAACCATTTAAAGGAAACAGAGGAAACACAGGAAACAGAGGAAACACAGGAAACAGAGGAAACACAGGAAACAAAGGAAACACAGGAAACAGAAGTAGCATTAGCCGGAGCCGCAAAAGAAAAAATGCCAAGAATGGCAGCAAAACTGAAGTGAGCTCCAAGAGTAACAAGGGAGTAAGGGGAGAAGGTGGTAAAAAGGAAAAAAGCGGTAATAAAGGAAGCAACAAAGGAAGAAATAACAAAAGTAACAAAGGGAAAAAAAGTGGCAAAGGTAACAATCGGAGAGGGAAAGATGAGAATAGCAACAAAGGAAAAGGGGGTAGTAGGTCTGGAAGTAGGGGCAGTGGTGGTAGGAAAAATGGAAGAAATGGCGTACTCAAAGGTTCAAATGGTGGTGGAGGAAATGGTGTTCTTAAGGAGGGTAGAGGTAGTAGTAGTAGTAGTAGTAGTAGTAGTAGTAGTAGTGGTAATAAGATAAAAGGTGGTGGGAATAATAGTAACAAAAGTTTGAGTCTTGGCAAGAAGGGTGGTGGAAAAGGGGGTAAAACTGGCGGAAGTGGTGAGAAGGGTGGAAAGAAAAATGGTAAAAATGGTGGTAAAAAGGGTGGTAGGAAGGGTGGTGGAAAGGGGGCTGGAAAGGGGGCTGGAAAGGGGGCTGGAAAGGGGGCTGGAAAGGGGGCTGGAAAGGGGGCTGGAAAGGGGGGTAGAAATGGTGGTAGGAAAGGTGGTCGTAGAAGGAGGGGAAAACGGAGCGCTAGCAACAGTGGTGTGAAAGGTGCAAGGGATGGAAGAAGTGGAAAATATAGTGAAGATGGTGAAGGAAAGAAAGGACGAGGAAGAAGTGGTAATGGTGAGACAAGAGAGGCTGGAGGGAGCAGAAATAGTGGTAGAAATAACGGAAAGAAAGGCAAAAACGGAAAAAGAAGAGAAAATGGAGTCAACTTGTCTAAAGGCAGTTTCAAAAAGAATGGACTGAAGAGGAAGGATGGAAGCTCAAGTGGAAATGGAAGGAAGAATGGAAGCTCAAGTGGAAATGGAAGGAAGGATGGAAGCTCAAGTGGAAATGGAGGGAAGGATGGAAAGAATGTGGGAGGAAGGAAGGAAGGTTCAAGTGGCAAGAATGGTTCCAAGAACTTCAAAGGATCCAGTGTGAACAGGGTGAGGTCTGGAAGCTTGAGAGGCTCCAAGAGAACTACTGGAGGTTCTAAGACTTCTAAATCTGGGGGTTCCAAGGGTCTCAGGCTTCCTAAGGGTCCCAAGGGTCTCAGGCTTCCTAAGGGTTCCAAGGGTCCTAAGAGCTCTAGAAGCTCTAGGAGTACTGGAGGATCAAGTAAGGTTACAAAGGGGAATAATGGAAAGAGTGGAAGGGGGGGGAGTGGTGGAAGGGGGGGGAGTGGTGGAAGGGGGGGGAGTGGTGGAAAGAAGAATGGAAAGGTTGGTGGAAGTCGTAGTGGAAGCAAAAGGAGAAGTGGTAAAGCTCCAACGAGTAATTCCAAGGCTGGAAAGAAGAACAGTGGAAGCGGAAATGAAAAAAAACCGAAAAAGAAAAAAAACTCTAAAAACGTGTCTGGAAAGAAGAAAAGCAGGAGTGGTTCTGAAGTAAATGGGAGCAAGAAAGGAAACGAGAAGAGCAGCAGTAGAAATAAGATCAAGATACCGAAAGGGGGAAATAGAAGCGGAAGTAGAAGCGGAAGTAGAAGCGGAAGTAGAAGCGGAAGCGGAAGTAGGAGCGGAAGTAGGAGTGGGAGTGGAAACAATAAAGGTAACAATGGAGTGAAGAAGCCAAAGAAAAGCAGAAAACCAGGTGAAAACAAGAAATCTGGAAGAAGTGGAAAGTCAAAGAAGGGAGGGAAAGGTGGGAGGTCAGGGAAGAGGGGGAAGAAACCCAGTGGGAATGAGAGTAATGAACTGGGTAAAGGGAAAAATAGAGGTAAAGGTGGTAAAGGTGAAAGTAATAAAGGTAAAAGTAATAAAGGTGAAAGTAATAAAGGTAAAAGTAATAAAGGTGAGGTAAGTAAACTAAGCAAAAGTGGAAACAGTGAAAGGAAAGGTGGTAAACCAAATAAAGGTGGGAAAGGAAAGGGTGGTAGGCCAGGTAAGGGTGGGAAAGGTGGTAAGCCAGGCGAGGGTGGGGAAGGTGGTAAGCCAGGTAAGGGTGGGGAAGGTGGTAAGCCAGGTAAGAGTGAGAAAGGTGGTAAGGCAGGTAAGGGTGAGAAAGGTGGTAAGGCAGGTAAGGGTGAGAAAGGTGGTAGGCCAGGTAAGGGTGGGGAAGGTGGTAGGCCAGGTGAGGGTGGGGAAGGTGGAAAAGGTGGAAAACCTGATGATTCAGACAAAAAGCCCAAAAAAGGAAAAAAGACTAGAAATGATAATAAACCAGGAGAAGGAAATGCAGGGAAGAAACCTGAAAAACCAGGAAAAGGAAAAGGAAAAGGAAAAGGAAAAAAAGAAATAAAAACAGATAAAAACGGTAAAAATGAAAAAGTTAGAGAAGACAAAGATGTGAACAAGGAACCAAAAGGTGGGAAAAGACCAAAAAATGGAAAGCCAAGAAATGGGAAGAAGAAAGGTGGAAATGGACCAAGAGGCGGGAAGAAGAAGGGGGCAGGAAAGAGGGGGGGAGTAATCAACAAGTTTGCCTGGTTCCCCGAGAACGACAAAGAACCAATCAGGATAGACTACACCAATTGGGCAGGTGTGTGTGGGGGGGGGGGGACAGTGAGAAGTGGTTGGGGGGTGGTGGTTGGGGGGTGGTGGTTGGGGGGTGGTGGTTGGGGGGTGGTGGTTACTGTGCAAGGGTTAAAAATGAATCTGTGGTGTTGATGGCTGGAGGAGTGATTGCTAGGCTTACAATGAAGGGTTGTTGTTGGGGAGGGGGTGGCAGTTGAAGGAGAGGAGGGTTGTGGTGGAGAGGTGGTGGCAGTTGAAGGAGAGGAGGGTTGTGGTGGGGAGGTGGTGGCAGTTGAAGGAGAGGAGGGTTGTGGTGGGAAAGACCTTGAAGGGGTTGAACAGGCAGGTGCTTTTACTGCCTTCCTCTCCAAACCCAGAGAGTCATTTTCGAATCAGTTTGAAATGTTCGCCATATTGATACTTTCAACGTTTGGAATTGTAATTACCTTTTTACAGCCACACCACTACATGACACAAACCAACCACACCAACATCAGCCACACCACACCACACCAACCACACCACACCACACCACACCACACCACACCACACCACACCAACCCCACCAACCACACCACACCACACCACGCCACACCACCACACTACATCACGCCACACCACATCAACCACACCACACCACACCAACCACACCAACCACAGCCAAGCAGCCGGGCAGCGGAGGCCTAAGCACAGACCAGTGTGTGAGTCTGCAACCTTTCACTTTCCAGTGGAAGGCTGGCTCGTGTGGCTGTACGGAAGAGGAAGAGGAGTATTACGATGATGAAGACTATTATTCCGACGATGTAGACTATTATTCCGATGATGAGGATTTCTACTCAGATGATGAGGATTTCTACTCAGATGATGAGGATTTTTATTCCGACGATGAGGATGAAGAAGAAGATTCACTTTCAGAAGATGATGATGAAGAAGAAGAACAAGAAACTTCTCCTCCTCTTCCTCCTCCTCCTCCTCCTCCTCCTCCTCCTCCTCCTCCTCCTCCTCCTTCAGAGGGGGAGTGGGCAGAGTGGGCGGAATGGTCGTTGGTGCAGGGGGAGGACCAGGTGTGGGTGAGAGGGAGAGAGTGCACGGGACAGGCCTGTGTGGGTAAGTACATGCAAAGAAGGTCTCCGGAGATCAAATGCAAGTCGGAAGAAGAAGAAGAGGAAGAGGAAGATGAGGAGGATCCTGATGATGATAGCGTGTGGGCCGATGAAGACGAAGGTGAGGTTGATTGAGGGGTTTTGATGGGTGGAGTATGAAATCACAAGTGTATTTAAAAATAACTTGGTCTATAAATAACTTGGTCTATAAATAACTTGGTCTATAAATAACTCTGTCTATAAATAACTTGGTCTATGAATAACTTATTAATTCAATAGAAGTCCCAAAGTAATTAACAATAAAGTAGTTGAAACGCCACCACCACCACCACCACCACCACCACCACCACCACCACCACCACCACCACCACCACCACCACCACCACCACCACCACCACCACCATCACCACCACCACCACCACACCACCACCACCACCACCACCACCACACCACCACCACCACCACCACCACCACCACCACACCACCACCCTCACCACCACAACATCAGGCTCGTGTCGAGGAAAGAGTGATGAGTGGGAGCGGTTGGGTGAGTGGGTGAAGGAAGGGGATGAGTGGGTGAGAGAGAGGGGGTGCAAGGGGGTGTGTGAGGGACCAGTGAAGCAGAAGAGGGTGAGGAGGAGATGGGTCCGGATGGGTGTCTGGATGGTGGATGACACCTACCATGGAGGTTTGTCTCCTGTTTTGTCTCTTCCTCTTCTTCCCCTACCTTTCCCTCATCATCATCATCATCATCATCATCATCATCATCATCATCATCATCATCATCATCATCATCATCATCATCATCATCATCATCATCTCTCCGCAACCTACTTTTTTCTTCCAACCAACCTCCCTTCAACCATCCCTCCTCTTTAATCCATCCTTCTTCCAACCAACCTCCCTTCAACCATCCCCTCCTCTTTAATCCATCCTTCTTCCAACCAACCGTAAAAAACTCACCTACCAACCCCCAACCCCTAACACCCACCCCCCCCCTAACAGCAAAAGACGTACCTTCCGACTGGAAACCGTGGAGTGACTGGAGGGTGGATTGGAGGGGGGTGTGGAGGAGGGTGAGGGAGGGGAAGGAGGGAGGGATGTGCAGGGGGAAGAGTATTGAGGTGAAGAAGCTGAGAAATGAAGAGGCTAGGGAGGGGTGTTGGATTCGTGACGTCATGGAAGGTGGGTGGGGTTTCAGCTTCAAACAGTTCTTCTCTTTAATTTTTTTTTCTATTTTTTTTAATTAATTTAAAGTTTTTTTTCTTCATTTTCTTTTTTTTTTCATATTTTTTTTTAAATTCAAGGTTTTTTTTCTTTATTTTCTGTTTTTCCCATTTTTTTTTCATTTTTTTCCATTTTTTTCCATTTTTTTTCACTTTGGTCAATGATTTTATTGTAAAATATATTTTATAATCTTTTTATTTCCTTCCGATTTTATTTTTTTTAAATTTTTAAATTTTTAAATTTTTTATTTTTTATTCAATTCCATCCTTTATTTGATTTTTTCACAAATCATTTTTAAAACCAAAAAACCCACTCAGTTCATTTCAATGTCATCCAACCAACCCTCCCCCATCCAATGTCATCCAACCAACCCTCCCCCATCCAATGTCATCCAACCAACCCTCCCCCATCCAATGTCATCCAACCAACCCTCCCCCATCCAATGTCATCCAACCAACCCTCCCCCATCCAATGTCATCCAACCAACCCTCCCCCATCCAATGTCATCCAACCAACCCTCCCCCATCCAATGTCATCCAACCAACCCTCCCCCATCCAATGTCATCCAACCAACCCTCTCCCATCCAATGTCATCCAACCAACCCTCCCCCATCCAATGTCATCCAACCAACCCTCTCCCATCCAATGTCATCCAACCAACCCTTCCCCATCCAATGTCATCCAACCAACCCTCCCCCATCCAATGTCATCCAACCAACCCTCCCCAATCCAATGTCATCCAACCAACCCTCCCCCATCCAATGTCATCCAACCAACCCTCCCCAATCCAATTTCCTTATTGGCAAACTAACAAGGTCTTCCATCGACATCCAGAGGAGGACCCAGAGGAGTGGGATGAATGGATGGAGTGGAGGGAGGTGGAGAGGGGGGTGTGGCAGCGGGAGAGGCGGTGTGTGGGAGAGGAGTGCAGAGGAAGTGAAGTTGAGAGAAAACGAATCAAGCAGATTTGTGTCGAAAAAGCTCAAGGACTGCCTTCAACAGACTGCAAACTGTGGTCCATCGACCTGGGTGGGTGTGGGTGGGTGTGGGTGGATGTGGGTGGGTGTGGGTGGATGTGGGTGGGTGTGGGTGGGTGTGTGTGGGTGTGGGTGGGTGTGGGTGGGTGTGGGTGGGTGTGGGTGGGTGTGGGTGGGTGTGGGTGGGTGTGGGTGGGTGTGGGTGGGTGTGGGTGGGTGGGTGTGTGTGGGTGTGGGTGGGTGTGGGTGGGTGTGGGTAGGTGTGGGTGGGTGCTGTAAAAATGGTAATTGACTCAGTGAGTATGAGTAGAATTGTTTGGGGGAGTGGATGAAGGAATTTTGATGGTGTGGGAAAATTTGCTTTCATGACTTTTTTTATTTAAAAACGATACACATTTTTTACTCAACTATTTACCCAAAATTCCCCTCCCCCCAACATCCACCCAAGCCACCCAACATTCCCCTCCCCCCAACATCCACCCAAGCCATCCAACATTCCCCTCCCCCCAACATCCACCCAAGCCACCCAACATCCACCCCCCCCCTCCCACACAGACGAGGGAGGCAGTGGGTACGGGCCGTGGGGTGAGTGGGTGTCTGAGGGGGGGAAGAGGTGGACGAGAAGAAGGGAGTGCCTGGAAGACACGTGTGTTGGCATGAGTGTGCAGCAGAGGCGCGGTCGTACCTGGATGCGCAGTGGAGAGTGGGTCATTGACCAAGATCCCCGTGAGTTATTTTTATTTTTTGACCTTTTTATAACTAGGTCAATCATACCTTCCGGTTTACTCAAACTTCAAGCATTTAGATTCTTCGACCTATTTATATTTGGGCTATTTATAACTTATGACCTGGTTTACTTTTGACTATTTATATTTCGCTGAGTATTTCACACAACCATCTTTTCGAGAACTTTAAAGAACTAAACAAAGGAACCTTCCACCGGGCAGAGCTGAAGCGGAAAGAGGTGGAGGAGGACTGGAGGAGTTGGGGGGAGTGGTCGTTGGGGGAAAGTGGGTGTTGGGTGCGTGAGAGGAGCTGCAGGGTGGAAAATGAAGAGGATGAAGAAGAAGAAGATGATGATGAAGAAGGAGAAGAAGAAAATGTGCAAAGAGGAGGAAGTGGAGAAGAAGGAGATGAGGAAGAAGAAGATGATGAGGAAGAAGAAGATGGAGGAAAGGTAGTAGGTAGACAAAAGAAAGGAAAAGGATTGGGGAAAGGAAGAAAAGGAAAAAGTACAGATCCAAGCTCAAAATTGGAAGCAGGAAAGAAAGATAAAAAAGTAAAAAAAGAAAAGTCAAGATCAGGAAAAGGATCAGGAGCAAAAAGTGAAAAACCAAAAAGAAGGGGAAGCAAAGGAAAGAAATCAAAACCAAAGAAAGGAGAAGGAAGAAAAAAAAATAAAGGATCGAGATCGAAAGAAGGAAAAAAGGGATCGAAAGGAAAAAGCAGAAAAAACCCAGAATCGGGAAAAGGAAAAGGACCAGGATCGGGATCGAAAAAAGAAAAAAGACCAAGATCGGGATCGAAAAAAGAAAAAGGACCAAGATCGGGATCAAAAGAAGGAAAAGGATCAGGATCGGGATCGAAAGAAGGAAAAGAAGGAAAAGGAGGAAAAGGAGGAAAAGGAGGAAAAGGAGGAAAAGGAGGAAAAGGAGGAAAAGGAGGAAAAGGAGGAAAAGGAGAAAAAGGAAGGAAAGAATTGAAATCAAACTCAAAAAGGTCAAGGTCGGGATCAAGGGGAAGAAAAGAAAGAAAAGGAGGGAAAAAGGTAGAATCAAGATCGAACTCTGGAACAAAAGGAAAAAGAGGAAAAGGAAGAAAAGGAAGCGCATCAAAAGGAAAAGAAAGGAAAAGTAAAAAAGGAGGAAAAGGAAGAGAAGGAGAAAAAGTAAAAAGATCAAAATCAGTATTGAAAGAAAGTAAAAGATCGAAGTTGAGATCAAAATCAAGATGGGGAAACGGAGGAAATGGAAGAAAAAGGTCGAAAAACAAAGAAAGTAAAAAAGAAAAGGAAGGAAAAAGAAAATCAAAATCAACCTCAAAAGGAAGAAAAGAAAAAAGATCGAAAAATGGATCGAGATCGGGATCAGCGAAGAAAGGATCAGGATCAGGATCGGGATCAGCGAAGAAAGGATCAGGATCAGGATCAGCGAAGAAAGGATCAGGATCAGGATCGAGATCGGCGAAGAAAGGATCAGGATCAGGATCAGCGAAGAAAGGATCAGGATCAGGATCAGCGAAGAAAGGATCAGGATCAGGATCAGGATCAGCGAAGAAAGGATCAGGATCAGGATCAGGATCAGCGAAGAAAGGATCAGGATCAGGATCGAGATCGGCGAAGAAAGGATCAGGATCAGGATCAGCGAAGAAAGGATCAGGATCAGGATCGAGATCGGCGAAGAAAGGATCAGGATCAGGATCAGCGAAGAAAGGATCAGGATCAGGATCGAGATCGGCGAAGAAAGGATCAGGATCAGGATCAGCGAAGAAAGGATCAGGATCAGGATCGAGATCGGCGAAGAAAGGATCAGGATCAGGATCGAGATCAGCGAAGAAAGGATCAGGATCAGGATCGAGATCAGCGAAGAAAGGATCAGGATCAGGATCAAGATCAGCGAAGAGAGGATCGAGATCAAGATCGAGATCAGCGAAGAGAGGATCGAGATCAGGATCGAGATCAGCGAAGAGAGGATCGAGATCAGGATCGAGATCAGCGAAGAGAGGATCGAGATCAGGATCGAGATCAGCGAAGAGAGGATCGAGATCAGGATCGAGATCAGCGAAGAGAGGATCGAGATCAGGATCGAGATCAGCGAAGAGAGGATCGAGATCAGGATCGAGATCAGCGAAGAGAGGATCGAGATCAGGATCGAGATCAGCGAAGAGAGGATCGAGATCAGCGAAGAGAGGATCGGGATCAGCGAAGAGAGGATCGAGATCAGCGAAGAAGAGATCAGGATCAGGATCAGCGAAGAAGAGATCAGAATCAGGTTCAAAAGATGGAAAAGGAGGAAAATATGGAAAAGAATTCTTTAAATCAAAATCAGGAAAAAAAGAAAAGAAAAGATCAAGAGAAAAAGGAAAAAAAACGAAATCTGAGAAAGAAAAAAGATCAAAATTAGAAAAAAGTGGGAAAGTAAAAAGAAAAGAAAAAGGAAGAGGTCCAAAATCAGAAAGAGGAAAAGGAAGCGGATCAAAATCCGGAAAAAGATCAAAATCCGGAAAAAGATCAAAATCCAAAAATGGAGAATTAAAATCAGTAAAAAAAAAGAGAGGGCCAAAATCGGAAAACAGTGGAAAAGGAATAGAAAAGGGGTCAAAATCGGAAAAAGAAGGAAGAGGAGAAAAAGGAAGGAAAGAATTAAAAAGAGGAAAAAGAGGAAGAGGAAAAAGAAGAAATAGCGGAAAAGGAAAGGGGAAAGGAGTAGGAAAGTCAGAAAGGGGACCAAAAACGAAAAAAAAGAAAGACAAGAAAGAAGGAGGAGAAGGAAACGTATGCAGAGGTCCAAGGAGGCAGACAAGGAGGAGGTATGAGTTTGAAGAGAAGGAACAGGAAGAAGATGAGGAGGAGGAGGAAGAAGATGAAAACTGCAAGTGGGTGTATGCCTTCAGTGGTGAGTTGTGTGACGTCATGATACATTTGATTAAGTTTCTATTCGAATGAAATTCATATTCTCATCCTTTATATAGCGCTGCTTTTTAACTTCGAAATATTATGGAAAAATTAAAATTTGTTTAAATAGATAAAAACGACAAAGCATGAAAGGTTTTAAGTATGAGAATTAGTTATAAGAATCAAAATGATTCGTAAGATTCGGAATTTCGTAAG
The DNA here is from genome assembly GCA_947562095.1 of Branchellion lobata. NCBI lineage: Eukaryota > Metazoa > Annelida > Clitellata > Hirudinida > Piscicolidae > Branchellion > Branchellion lobata. Next base: position 488,512 of record OX387258.1, on the reverse strand, counting down.
ATTCCATAAAGTCATTCCGATCTCAGAAGCTACCAACTCATGCAACCACCACAGCTTCTGTGCAGGAGAGGGTGGAGGATTGGGGTGTGTGGGGGGAGTGGGTGGAGAAGGGAAAGCTTGGGTGGTGGGAGAGGAGGAGGCAGTGCCTCAAGGAGAGGATGAAGGCTCGTTGCAAGTATGCAGAAGATTGTTGATAAATTATGACTTTGTTTGGCTTATAAATACAATACAATACAATGCAATGCAATGCAATAAAATACAATGCAATACGATACAATATAATGCAATACAATACAATACAATACAATACAATACAATACAATACAATACAATACAATGCAATACAATAAAATACAATACAATACAATACAATACAATACAATACAATACAATACAATACAAACACGAACATTATTATAGTGGCATTAACCCCGTAGAGTTTCGAGGCCACATAAAGGTTAATTAATAATAGATTAATAATAAAATAACAGTTAATAAAATGATAAATCAAATAAAAACAACTAAATATAATTTATAGGAATAATAATAACAAAATATAAAAACAAAAAATATATAAATAATAAAAATATTAAAAAAAATAACAATAATAATAATAACAAAATAATAACAAAATGAGAAAAAAAACAAATAAAACAAATAAAAATAAGAAAAAAACAGAATAGTTAACTCATCCTCGCACCTCTCGGCCCTGCAGGGGCAGGAGTGTACAGAAGAGGAAATGGAAGTGTGGGAAGGAGGACCCGCTGAAGCCTGACCCCATTAACACCAAGTCCAAGTCCAAGTGTGAGTCACACACGGCCTCTCAGCCCTCAAGCGAGGATCCCTTCGTGGGCAGGCCAGTGCCTAAGCCACTTCCAAGACCTTCTTCCGGCTCCAGACCACCTTCCAGACCAATTCTTAGGCCATATCTCAGGCCTCTTCCAAGACCTCTCCCCAGCTCTAGATCCAGCAGGAAACCATGGTCGAGGAGCAGACCAAACAAACCATCCAGGTCAAGGTCGTCTAAGTCGAAGAAGAGTAGGAAGGATGGGAAGAGTAAGAAGGATAAAAAGCCAAAGAAAAGTAAGAAAGGTAAGAAATCCAAGTCGAGATCTCCTTCCAAATCTTCCAGAAAGAGCAGAAAATCGAAAAAGAATCCCAAGTCTGGCAGATCGAAGAGAAAAAGCAAAAATAAGTCTAATGCCGGGTCCAAGCCAAAAAATAAAAGTAAAAAACCAAAAGCTGGATCAGGTTCTGAGTCGAAGAAGAGAAGACCCAAGTCACCTTCAAAGTCTTCGAGCAGGTCTCAGTCCAAGTCTAAAAAGAGAACTCCCAAGTCTAACAAGGATAGAGGACCCAAGCCTAAGTCTAACAAGGGTGGAAAATCTAGATCCAAGTCAGGTAGAAGTAAGAAAAAGACGAATAAAAGTAAATTTAAATCAAAGTCGAAGAGAAGCAGATCTAAGGGAAAGTCCAACATAAAATGGCCCAAAAAGTCGGCTTCAAACTCAAAGGACAAAGATAATAAAGGGTCGAAGAAGAGAGGAGGATCAAGGTCAAAGAATAAGAGAAGCTCAAGGTCAAAGAATAAGAGAAGCTCAAGGTCAAACAATGGAAAGAAAGGAAGCAAGAAGAGCCGAAGCTCAAGGTCGAACAGCGGAAAAGGAAAAGGAAAAGAAACTGGAGGGCAAAGAAGGTCAAACTCCACTTCAAAGAATGGCAGGAATGGAAGGACGAGAGACGGGAGGTCAAAGTTAACTGGAAACAACGGTGGAAGGAAGAAAGGAAGGAAAGAAGGAGCAAAAGGGAGGAATGGAAGAAATAATGGGGGGAGTGGATCAAACAATGGAGGGAGGAAGGGAGGAAGGAATGAAGGAAGGAATGAAGGAAGGAAGGAAGGAAGGTCAAACAATGGAGGGAGGAAGGGAGGAAGGAATGAAGGAAGGAATGAAGGAAGGTGGAACAATGGAGTGAGGAAGGGAGGAAGGAATGAAGGAAACAATGGAAGAAACGTTAATAAAGGATTTTCAAACTCGAACAATGGCGGGAGAGGAAGTGGAAGAAATGGCAGAAGTAGGGAAGGCAACAATGGTGAAGGAAGAGTGAGTAATGGTGGAAGAGGAGGAAATAATGATGGTGTGGGAAGATCAAACAATGGTGGAAGAAGATCAAGATCAAACAATGGTGGAAGAAGCGGGTTGAAGAATGGTGGAAGAAATGGAGGAAAGAAAGGAAAAGGTTCGAACAACGGAAGGTCCGTAAGGAAGAATGGTTCGAAGAAGAGATATTCAACGTCCAAGGAAGGAGGTTCTAAAACTAACAATGGGAGGTCAGGAGGGAAGAAGGGAAATCAGGTGCCAAGGAAGGGAGGGTCAAGGTCGAATAAGGGAGGGTCAAGGTCGAATAAGGGAGGGTCAAGGTTGAATAAGGGAAGGTCAAGGTCGAATGAGGGAGGGTCAAGGTCGAATAAGAAAGGTTCAAAGTATGGAAAAAGCCCGAAAAACAGTCTTTCGAAGAAAAAAAGCAATAAGGGTGGCAAGAAAGGAAGCAGGTCTGGAAGTCCTTCCAAGACGAGGAAGGGTGGATACAGGAAAGGATCCAGAAAGAGTGGTTCCAGGACAGGTCCCCTAAAGAATAAGGGAGGCCGAAGTAAGTCCTCGAAAGATAGGGATGTGGAGAAGGTTAGGAACGGCTCAAGCTCCAGGGACTTCAGAAAGAAGAAAAATAACGGGAGTGAATCGAAGACTAACTCTCGTTTGGAATCTAAAGGAAACAAATCTGTCAAAAATAACAAGTCAAGATGGAGAAAGAACGGAGGAAAGTCGAAAAAGAAGCCTTCAAAATCAAAATCGAGATCCAAGTACAAGGTCAAACCAAAGAAAAAGGATTGGTTGTTTAATAGCAAATCCAGGTCAAACTCTTCATTGAAGAAAGGTGAGAAGTCAAAGAGTTCCAAGCCCTCAAGGTCTGGAAAGAGGAGCAGACCATCAAGGTCTGGGAAGGGAAGCAGAAGTAAAGACAGAAGCAGAAACAAGAGCGAAAAGAGAAACAGGAGCAGAGGCAAGGGAGAGAGCAAGAACAGAAGCAGAGGAAAAGGAAGAAGCAAAGGAAAAGGAAGAGGGAGAGGAAGAGGGAGAGGGAGAGGGAGAGGAAGGAGGCCAGAGAGGAAGGGAGATTGGAGTTGTGACAGAGCTGAAGGTGGCTGTTTTTCGTTTAATTATCTCGTTACTTAATTCTATTTGGCTCCATGCGATCAACTAATTAATTCCAATTAATAATTAATTAATTAATTAATTAATTAATTAATTAATTCCAGTTATTATTTAATTATCAATTTAATGATAATTTTCCTCCTCCTCTTCTTCCTCCTCCTCCTCCTCCTCCTCCTCTTCCTCTTCCTAATCCTCTTTCTGATTCTCTTTTTTATTCCTCCCCCCAACTTCTACAGACAAATCAGATGAGCCAGGAGACTGGACATTGTGGGGAGAATGGACGGAGGCTGAGAGGGGAGGGGTGAGAGGATGGTGGTGGAAGAGAGAAAGGAGGTGTAAGGTTGAGCAAAAAAGAGAAAGAGGAAAAGGAAAAGAAATAGAAAACGAAAAAAAAAACGGAAAAGGAAACGGAAGAGGAAACGGAAGCGGAAACGGAAGCGGAAATGGAAAAAGAAACGAAAAAGGAAATGGAAAAAGAAACGGAAGAGGAAACGGAATAGGGAACGGAAGAGGAAACAGAGAAGGAAACGAAAAAGAAAACGGAAGAGGAAACGGAAGAGGAAACGGAATAGAAAACGAAAAAGGAAACGGAAGAAGAAACGGAATAGGAAACGGAAGAGGAAACGGAAGAAGAAACGGAATAGGAAACGGAAGAGGAAATGGAATAGGAAACGAAAGAAGAAACGAAAAGGGAAATGGAAGAGGAAACGGAAGCCGAAACGGAAGCAGAAGCGGAAATGAAAAAGGAAACGGAAAAGGAAACGGAAAGGGGAACGGAAGAGGAAACGGAAGCGGAAACGGAAACGGAATAGGAAATGGAAAAGGAAACGGAAGAGGAAACGGAAGAAGAAACGGAAGCGGAAACAGAAGCGAAAGCGGAAATGGAGAAGGAAACGGAAAAGGGAACGGAAAAGGAAACGGAAAAGGAAACGGAAAAGAAAACGGAAAAGGAAACGGAAAAGGAAACGGAAAAGGAATCAGAAATGGAAAAGATAACGGAAAAAGAAATGGAAGCGGAAACGGAAGAGAAAACGGAATAGGAAACGGAATAGGAAACGGAATAGGAAACGGGATAGGAAACGGAATATGGAACGGAAAAGGAAACGGAAAAGGAAACGGAAAAGGAAACGGAAGTGGAAATGGAAAAGATAATGGAAAAAGAAACGGAAGCAGAAACGGAAGAGGAAACGGAATAGGAAACGGAATAGGAAACGGAATAGGAAACGGGATAGGAAACGGAATATGGAACGGAAAAGGAAACGGAAAAGGAAACGGAAGTGGAAATGGAAAAGATAATGGAAAAAGAAACGGAAGCAGAAACGGAAGAGGAAACGGAATAGGAAACGGAATAGGAAACGGAATAGGTAACGGAAAAGGAAAAGGAATAGGGAACGAAAGAGGAAACGGAAATGATAACGGAAAAAGAAACGGAAGCGGAAACGGAAGAGGAAACGATATAGAAAACGGAATAGGGAACGGAATAGGAAACGGAAGAGGAAACGGAAGAGGAAACGGAATAGGGAACGGAAGAGGAAACGGAAAAAGAAACGGAAGCGGAAATGGAAAAGATAACGGAAAAAGAAACGGAAGCGGAAACGGAAGCGGAAATGGAAGCGGAAATGGAAGCGGAAACGGAATAGGAAACGGAATAGGAAACGGAAGAGGAAACGGAATATGGAACGGAAGAGGAAACGGAAAAGGAAACGGAAGCGGAAGTGGAAAAAATAACGGAAAAAGAAACGGAAGCGGAAACGGAAGAAGAAACGGAAGCGGAAATGGAAGCGGAAATGGAAGCGGAAACGGAATAGGAAACGGAAGAGGAAACGGAAAAGGAAAGGGAAGAAGAAACGGAATAGGAAACGGAAAAGGAAACGGAAGCGGAAATGGAAGCGGAAATGGAAGCGGAAACGGAATAGGAAACGGAAGAGGAAACGGAAAAGGAAAGGGAAGAAGAAACGGAATAGGAAACGGAAAAGGAAACGGAAGCGGAAATGGAAAAGGAAACGGAAAAGGAAGCGGAAGAGGAAACGGAATAGGAAACGGAAAAGGAAACGGAAGCGGAAATGGAAAAGGAAGCGTAAAAGAAAACGGAAAAAGAAACGGAAGAGGAAACGGAATAGGAAACGGAAGAGGAAATGGATTAGGAAACGGAATAGGAAACGGAAAAAGAAACGGAAAAGGAAATGGGAGCGGAAATGGAAAAGATAACGGAAAAAGAAACAGAAGCAGAAACGGAATAGGGAACGGAAGCGGAAATGGAAGCGGAAATGGAAGCGGAAATGGAAGCGGAAATGGAAGCGGAAATGGAATAGGGAACGGAAGAAGAAACGGAAGAGGAAACGAAAGAGAAAACGGAAAAGGAAACGAAAGAGGAAACGGAAGAGTAAACGGAATTGAAAACGGAAAAGGAAAAGGAAATGGAAACGGATTAGGAACCGGAATAGGAAACGGAAGAGGAAAGGGAAGAGGAAACGGAAGAGGAAACGGAAGAGGAAACGGAAGAGGAAACGGAAAAGGAAACGGAAAAGGAAACGGAAGAGGAAACGGAAGAGGAAACGGAAAAAAAGATGGAAAAGGAAACGGAATAGAAAACGGAAAAGGAAATGGACGAGGAAAAGAAACAGGAAACGGAAGAGGAAACGGAATAGAAGAAAAAACGTCAAGAGGCAAGGGAGGAAGAGGAGTGGGAGAGACGAGATGCAGAGGCAGAAGTGAAGAGTGGAAGAGGCTGCGGAAGTGGATTGAAGATGGAAACTGGGAGTACGAGGATGTTGGTGAGTGAGTGTTGTTGTTGTTGTTGTTGTTGTTGTTGTTGTTGTTGTTGTTGTTGTTGTCATTGTTGTTATTGCTGTCTGTTGTTTTTATATAGTTTTTTTGTTTCATTTTCACTCTACTCATTCATTAACAGCATTATTATTCTCATCTCATCTCATCATACCACCATGCCATCGGATCACAAAGCTTTCCACATTTTTCTTCTTCCCTTCTTCTCACCTTTACTCCCCTCTTCTCACACCCACTCCCCCTCTCTCCTCCCCCTCTCTCCTCCACCTCTCTCCTTCCTCTCTCTCCTCCCCCTCTCTCCTCCCCCTCTCTCCTCCCCCTCTCTCCTCCCTCTCTCTTCTCCCCCTTCTTTCCACCCCCACTCCCCTTCTTTTCACCCCCATCTCCTCATCTCTCCTCCCCCTCTCTCCACCCCCTCTCCCTCACTTTTCTCCCACTCTTCTCACCCCCATTCCCCCCCCTTCTCCCCCAGACGAAGCAGAAGAATGTGTTTATTGGTCCATGTGGAGTGACTGGCTGTACGAGGAGGATGAGGGTTGTTGGGTAGCTAGAAGGGTGTGTAAAAGAGGATTTAACGACTGCAGAGGATCCAAGGTGAAGAGGAAGAGAAAGAGTGTTCTTGCAAAACTGAAAGAGAAGAGGCCCGAGCCTCAGCCGAGAGTTGGAAGTGGTGGTGGCGATGGTGGGAAGTGGGGAGTTGGAGCGGAGACAAAGGAGGAGGTGTGTAAGAATGAGGAATTAGCCTGGAAAATTGAAGAAAAGTCTCTGGGAACAGACGAGTGGAAGCCGAAGAGAGATGATGATGATGATGATGATGATGATGATGATGATGATGATGATGAGGGTTATGATGATGATGAGGATGATGAGGATGAAGATGAAGATGAAGATGAGGAGGATGATGAGGAGGATGATGTTGGAGGAGTCTATGTGTTTGGAAAACCAGAGAAGCCAAGGAAAAACCCATTGAAGGAAGCCAAGAAAAATAAATATATTTCTGAGAAGTCTAAGAGAGGAAAGAGACCAAAGAATGGGAAGAAAACAAAGAAAGAGAAAAAAGGAAAGAAAGAGAAAGAAGATAAAAAATCGAAAAATCGGAAATCGAAAAGGCCTGAAAAATCGAAAAGGCGAGGAAAACCGATCCCCAGCAGACCTGGCAAGTCGAAACCGTGGAGCAGACCCAACAGACCTTCTAAATCCTCTAAATCTCCTAAATCATCCAAACCTTCTAAGTCATCCAAATCATCCAAATCATCCAAACCTTCTAAATCATCCAAATCATCCAAATCATCCAAACCTTCTAAGTCATCTAAATCATCCAAATCTCCTAAATCAGCTAAATCATTCAAATCTCCTAAATCTCCTAAATCATCCAAATCATCTAAATCATCTAAATCATCTAAATCATCTAGATCTTCCAGGTCTTCCAGCTCCAAATCTTCCATTTCAAGAGGCAAGAAGTGCAAGGGTAACAATGGAATCAATGGCAAAGGCTGCAGCGAAGGAAGAGTCAAGGTGTTTAACAAAGATGGGACCAAGAGGGAGAAGGGTGGGAAGGATGGGAGGAAGAGTAGGAAGGGTGGGAAGGATGGGAGGAAGAGTAGGAAGAGTAGGAAGGGTGGGAAGGATGGGAGGAAGAGTAGGAAGAGTAGGAAGGGTGGGAGGAAGAGTAGGAAGGGTGGAAAGAGTAGGAAGCAAAAAAATTTAAAATCTAAAACGAATAAATCGAACAAAAGCAAGAAGAGATCCAATTCGAAGTCCAAGAAAGGACCCAAGAAAGGTCCCAAGAAAGGTTCCAAGAAAGGACCCAATAAAAGCAGGTCGAAAATCTCCAAGGGCTCTATAAAGAACTCTAAGGGCTCCAGAAATGGTTCTAAGGAATGGCTCAACAAAGGATCCAAGAATAAGCCAAAGAGGTCAAGTAAAAGTAGGTCAAGTAAAAGTAGGTCAAGTAAAAGTAGGTCAAACAAAAGTGGGTCAACTAAGAGTGGATCTAGAAAAAATCCCAATAGAAAATTCAACAATAAGGCAAGCAGGAAGTCCACAAAGGGAGGGTCTAATAAAAAAGGGTTCAAAAGCAGGTCTAGAAGCGGTTCAAATGGCAAAAAACCCAGTAAGTCCAATAAGCAGAAATCGAGGAGTAGTTCAAAGAACAAAGGATCGAACAAAAGATCAAACAAAGGACCGAACAAGGGATCAAACAAAAGATCAAACAAAGGACCGAACAAAGGACCGAACAAGGGATCAAACAAAAGAACAAACAAAGGACCGAACAAGGGATCAAACAAAAGATCAAACAAAGGACCGAACAAGGGATCGAACAAAAGACCAAACAAAGGACCGAACAAAGGACCGAACAAAGGATTTAACTCGGTTTCCAAGAGCAGGTCTGGGAAGGGGCAAAAGAAGAGCAGGAAGAGCAGGAAGAATGGTTCCAAGAGAGGAAGCAAGTGGGACAATGGCCTCAGAAAGGGCTCCAAGAGCAGGAGTGGAAGAAAGAGTTCCAAGAGAGGTAACGCTAATAAAGGCCTGAAATCTAGAAGTGGGTCAAAAGGAAGTAGGTCAAAAGAAAGTAGGTCACGTAAAAATAGATCCAGAAATGGTTCGAGGAGAAATAGCAAAAAAGGCAGGAAAGGGCCTAAAAACAGGAAGAAAGGATCCTCCAAGGTGAAGTCTTCGAAAGGAAAGAAGGAAAAGTATAGGAAAAGTGGAGCTAAGAAAGGTACCAATGGCGTTAGTAAGAGTGGTTCTAAGAGGAGTGGGAAAAATGGATCGAAGAGAAGTGGGAAGAGAGGAAAGAAGGTAGGTAGGAAGAATGGAGCCAAGAGTGGTTCTAGGAGTGGTAGAAGGGTAAGTAGGAGGGATGGATCCAAGAGTGGTTCCAGGAGTGGTAGAAGGGTAAGTAGGAGGGATGGATCCAAGAGTGGTTCCAGGAGTGGTAGAAGGGTAAGTAGGAGGGATGGATCCAAGAGTGGTTCCAGGAGTGGTAGAAGGGTAAGTAGGAGGGATGGATCCAAGAGTGGTTCCAGGAGTGGTAGAAGGGTAAGTAGGAGGGATGGATCCAAGAGTGGTTCCAGGAGTGGTAGAAGGGTAAGTAGGAGGGATGGATCCAAGAGTGGTTCCAGGAGTGGTAGAAGGGTAAGTAGGAGGGATGGAGCCAAGAGTGGTTCCAGGAGTGGTAGAAGGGTAGGTAGGAAGGATGGAGCCAAGAGAGGGAAAGGTGGAAAGGGAGGGAAGAAAGGGTCCAAAGGTGGAAAAGGAATTGTGAAGTCCAAGGTAGGTGGGAGAAGTAGAAAGTCGAAAGAAGGAAAGTCTCTTAGAAGTTCTAAAAGTGAATCTGGAAGTAGGAGTAGAGGAGGAAGGAATAACAAGGGAAATAATGGAAGGAGAGGAAATAAAGGAAAGAAAAGAACAAAGAGCAGAGAAGGAAGAAAGAAGAAGAGGGGTAGGAAAAGATCCAACAGCGTGTCTCGGGGGACGTCCAAGCCTTCAAGAAACTCCAGTAGGGGTTCTGGTGGAAGAGGAAGAAGGGTGAGAGCTGGAAAGAAAGGAAGGAGCGGTGGTAGAAGGGTGTCCAAGGGAGGAAGGAAAGGTGTGAGAGGAAGGTCTAGGAAAGGAAGAAAAGGTAGGAAGGGCGTTAAAGGGAACAAAGGAAGAAAAGGCGGAAAAGGAAGAAAGGGAAGAAAAGGAAGGAAAGGACTAAAAGGAAGAAAAGGAAGAAGAGGAGGAAGAAGAAGAAGAGGAGGAAAAGGAGTTAGAGGAAGAAGAGGAAGAAGAGGAAGAAGAGGAAGAAGAAGAGGAAGAATAGGAAGAAGAGGAAGAAGAGGAAGAAGAGGAAGAAGAGGAGGAAGAGGAAGAAGAGGAAGAAGAGGAAGAAGAGGAAGAATAGGAAGAAAAGGAAGAAAAGGAAGAATAGGAAGAAGAGGAAGAAAAGGAAGAAAAGGAAGACTAGGAAGAAAAGGAAGACTAGGAAGAAAAGGAAGAAAAGGAAGACTAGGAAGAAAAGGAAGAAAAGGAAGAATAGGAAGAAAAGGAAGGAAAGGAAGACTAGGAAGAAAAGGAAGAAAAGGAAGGAAAGGGAAGAAAGGAAGGAGAGGAAGTAATGGAGTTGGAAGAACATCTAGGAAAGAAACGAAAGGCAACAATGGGAGGTCTGGAAAGGAAGGAAGAGGAGGAAGAGGAGGAAAAGGAGGAAGAAGAGGAGGAAGAGGAGGAAAAGGAAAGAAGGTCAGCAGAAATGGAAAAACAAGGAGCAGGTCTAATTCCAAGTCTAAAAATAGCAACAAGAGAGGAGGAAATAGACGCAGAAGAGTGTCAAGGAGAGGATCGAAGAGTGGACCAAGGAGAAATGAAGGAAGGAGGAAGGGAAGGAAGGATGGTTCAAAGAAGGTGTCCAGAGGAAGGAATGGAAAGGAAGGGAGGAAAGGAAGGAATGGAAAGGAGGGGAGGAAGGAGAGGAAGGGGAGGAAGGGGAGGAAGGGGAGGAAGGGGAGGAAGGGGAGGAAGGGGAGGAAGGGGAGGAAGGGGAGGAAGGGGAGGAAGGGGAGGAAGGGTGGTTCCAGAAATTTATCCAGGAGCGGTAGAAACAGTAAAAGCAAGAAGAGTAATGAGAACAATGGAAGGAGAGGAGGCAAGGTGTCCAATGGGAACAATGGAAGGAGGGGAGATAAGGTGTCCAATGGGAACAATGGAAGGAGAGGAGGCAAGGTGTCCAATGGGAACAATGGAAGGAGGGGAGGCAAGGTGTCCAATGGGAACAATGGAAGGAGGGGAGGCAAGGTGTCCAATGGGAACAATGGAAGGAGGGGAGGTAAGGTGTCCAATGAGAACAATGGAAGGAGAGGAGGCAAGGTGTCCAATGGGAACAATGGAAGGAGGGGAGGTAAGGTGTCCAATGGGAACAATGGAAGGAGAGGAGGCAAGGTGTCCAATGGGAACAATGGAAGGAGGGGAGATAAGGTGTCCAATGGGAACAATGGAAGGAGAGGAGGCAAGGTGTCCAATGGGAACAATGGAAGGAGGGGAGGTAAGGTGTCCAATGGGAACAATGGAAGGAGAGGAGGCAAGGTGTCCAATGGGAACAATGGAAGGAGGGGAGATAAGGTGTCCAATGGGAACAATGGAAGGAGGGGAGATAAGGTGTCCAATGAGAACAATGGAAAGAGAGGAGGCAAGGTGTCCAATGGGAACAATGGAAGGAGGGGAGGTAAGGTGTCCAATGGGAACAATGGAAGGAGGGGAGATAAGGTGTCCAATGGGAACAATGGAAGGAGGGGAGGTAAGAAGAGCAAAGAAAGTGGTTCTAGAAATGAACAAAGGAAGGAACAAAGAACAAAGAACAAAGGAAGGAAAGGAAGAAACAGCGGAAAGAGGAGAAGAAAGAGTGGTTTGAACAGTGTCTCTAGAGGGAATGATGGGAAGAAGAGGGGGAAGAATGGGAAGGAGGGAAGCCGAGGAAGCAACAAGAAAGGATACAGGAGTTTAAACAAGGACAAAGGAAACAAAATAAGCAAAGGAAACAAAGGAAACAAAGAAAACAAAGGAAGCAAAGGAAGCAATGTAAACAAAGAAAACAAAGGAAACAAAGGAAGCAATGTAAACAAAGGAAACAAAGGAAACAAAGGAAACAAAGGAAAAAAGAAAAGTAATTCAAAGAACGTTAAAAGTAACAATGGAAAAAAAGGAGGCAAGTCAAAGGCATGGGTCAGAGGTAGCAACTCGAGGTCCAATGGCAAGTCTGGGAAGAAGGGTGGAAAGAAGGGTGGTTCTGAGGTGGGGAAGAAGGGATCGAGAACAAAAAGTGAAAGTTTGAAGTCTAGAAAGTCGAAGGAGAGGGGGAAGAGTGGATCAAAGAAGAGTAAATCGAGAAAGGTGTCACAAAATAGGTCAAAGAGCAAATCAAGAAGTAGGTCGAGAAGTAGGTCAAAAAGTAGGTCGAGAAGTAAGTCGAGAAGTAGGTCAAGAAGTAGGTCGAAAAGTAGGTCGAGAAATAGATCAAGAAGTAGGTCAAAGAGCAGAAGCGTCAAGAAGAGCAAGAAAAGTAGAAGCAAGTCGAAGAGTGGCAGAAAGACACCCAAGGATTCCAAACTCAAAAGTTCTAAGAAGGTGAAGTCTAAGAGTGGTTTGGAGAGGAGTGGTGTTAAAGGTGGGTCTGGGAACAAAGAAAAGGGTCCTGAGGGAAAAGTCTCGAGAGCAAACAGTAAATCGAAGAAGAACAAGGAACCAAAGAAGGACCAAAAGTCCAAGAGTTCGAGGTCCAAGAGTTTGAAGTCCAAGAGTTTGAAGTCCAGAAGTGGCAAGTCCAAGAAAGGCAAGAAGTCCAGGAGTGGCAAGAAGTCCAGAAATGGCAAGAAGTCCAGAAGTGGCAAGTCCAAGAAAGGCAGCAAGAAGTCCAAGAAAGACAACAAGAAGAAATCCGTGACAAGGAGCAAGAGTGGCAAAGAAAAGAAAACAAAGAACAAAAAGACTCGTTCATACGAGAGACCAAAGGGCGGGAAGAGAAAGGGCGGCAGTGGAGGAAGGTCGAAAGGACCTAACAGAGGTTCTAATGCCAAAGCAAGCAAAAAGACGAAGAAGGGATTTGAGGAGGGTGCTAGGAGGCCAAAGAAATCTAGCAATGGAAGCAACAAAGGGGGAAAGAAGGGAGGAAGGGAGGGAGGAAAGAAAGGAGGAAAGAAAGGAAAGAAGGAAGGAAAGAAAGGAAAGAAGGAAGGAAAGAAAGGAGGAAAGAGAGGAGGAAAGAAAGGAGGAAAGAAAGGAGGAAAGAAAGGAGGAAAGAAAGGAGGAACGGGAAAAACTGATGATGCCTCTGAAACTCCTGTGGTTGTGACGGCTGCCCCAGAGAAGGTGAGTCCCAGTGAGGGAGTGACAAAGATGAAGGACTTCTTGACTACCGCCTTCACAAGGTCTTTTGGCACAGTGTCTAAGGAGTCAGAAGAAGAAGGAGAAGCTATTGTGGCAGCTGTGGAGGAGAAAGAAGATGAAGAAGAGGAAGAAGAAGGAAATGAAGATGAAGAAGAGGAAGACGAAGGAAATGAAGATGAAGAAGAATACGAAGGAGAAGATCTAGAAGAAGGGTATGGAGAGGGTGATGAAGATGAAGAGGATGATGAAGATGAAGAGGATGATGAAGATGAAGAGGATGATGAAGATGAAGAGGATGAAGAAGAAGACGAGGAATATGAAGGAGAGGAGGACTATAGAGAAGAGGAATATGAAGAAGAGGAAGAAGAAGATGAAGAAGGCAAGAGACGACCCTATAACGACAGTGGATTCCTGCCCGGAGATGAATGCGGGGAGGATCAGTGTGGAGTGAAGATGTGCATGTTGTGTGAGTTGGACATGCAGGAAAGCCAACAATGCGCCATATAAATGGGCATGTTCACGAAAACCATTGATTGACTTGTGCCTACAAACTCTCCTTTCAAATCGCTTTACAAACCATATACATTTAACAAAAACTCATCTTGAAAAAATTTCAAACGACACTGAAAAATCCACAAAAGTGGTGGTCTAATGCTCATGAAATCTTGATATTTGCTCCTTTGTTAGGGTATTGGACTGCTAACCTTTTTCAGAACTTGATCCTTTTCCTCCCCATCATCATCATCATCACCATCATCATCATCATCATCACCATCATCATCATCATCATCATCATCATCATCATCACCATCATCATCATCATCATCATCATCATCCTCATCATCACCACCACCATCATCATCCTCATCATCACCACCACCACCATCATCATCCTCATCATCACCATCATCACCATCATCATCATCATCACCACCACCATCACCACCATCATCACCATCATCATCATCATCATCACCACCATCATCACCATCATCATCATCACCACCACCACCATCATCATCATCACCACCACCATCACCACCACCACCATCATCATCATCATCATCACCACCACCACCATCATCATCATCATCTTCTTCTTCTGGTGTATCGACTTTCAGTTGAGGCGTCGGAGTGAACACTTTATAAACGCACTCACATTTTGACGGCATTAAAAATAAATATTTTAAAGACTCATTTAAAATTTAATGAAGTGTTCAACTTCAGTTGATAGTGAAGAATGGACTCTTCAAGGAGTCATTTTAATTAACTTTTAATTAACTTTCAATTAACTTTTAATTAACTTTCAATTAACTTTCAATTAACTTTTAATTAATTTTTAATTAACTTTTAATTAACTTTTAATTAACTTTCAATTAACTTCCGGTTGTTGAGGGAACAGCCTTTTAAGCGCCTGAGTCGCTTTAAAAACCATAAATTCACTTGGTCCTTCGCAACCTTTCAATGAGACAATGTGGTAGTAGTAGTAGTAGTAGTAGTAGTAGTAGTAGTAGTAGTAGTAGTAGTAGTAGTAGTAGTAGTATTAGTTGTTGTTGTAGTAGTAGCGGTTGTAGTAGTAGTAATAATAATAATAATAAAAGAATAATAATATAATGACAATTTATCACGAAATGGTCGGTAGATGGCGACAAAAAATTTGGAAGGTTAGTCACTGCAGGCTTCATTATATATATATTCCACGTGGCATCCATTAACAATATAATTAATTGATTAATTAATTAACATTCAATAACAAAAAAATTGAACAGTTAAATTCAACAAACCAATTAAATCGACCAATTAAATAGGTCATTCAACAAACCAATCAAATTGGCCAATTAAATAGGTCATTCGACAATCCAATTCAATTGGCCAATTAAATAGGTCATTCGACGAACCAATCAAATTGGCCACTTAAATAGGTCATTCAACAAACCAATTCAATTGGCCAATTAAATAGGTCATTCAACAAACCAATTAAATCGACCAATTATATAGGTCATTCGACAATCCAATCAAATTGGCCAATTAAATAGGTCATTCGACGAACCAATCAAATTGGCCACTTAAATAGGTCATTTAACAACAAAATTAACTCAATCATCAGACCAACACCAATTCAACAGGATAGGTGGGTAGCCAATCAGGAAAGAGGAAGATTGAATGAGCATAAACAGTAATAAATCAATTGATAGCATCACACAGTCAAATGTCACTTAAAAGTGAACTCAAATCGGAAAAACTGAAGCGCTTAATGAGGATTGAAGGTGAAGGGGTTAAAACGTTAGTGAAGAGGGCGAAGGTGGCTGAAGAGCAGGAATTAACACCTCAACCGCCGTTCTACCGCATGACCTTTCGTATTTTCAAAAATATATTTAAAATCACTATTATTATTATTATTATTATTATTATTATTATTATTATTATTATTATTATTATTATTATTATTATTATTATTATTATTATTATTATTATTATTATTATTATTATTATTATTATTATTATTATTATTATTATTATTATTATTATTATTATTATTATTATTATTATTATTATTATTATTATTATCATTATTATTATTATTATTATTATTATTATTATTATTATTATTATTATTATTATTATTATTATTATTATTATTATTATTACCACTATCTTTTATTATTGAAATATATCCAAAAATTATCGCCTAATTTAACTTTTAATTGAATACTTTATTTGAAATAACAAGAGTAATAATAATAATAATAATAATAATAATATTAATAATAATAATAATAATAATAATAATAATAAAAATAATAATAATAATAATAATAATAATGAAACGCTGAACATTAATTTGGAAGGCCAGTTCAACGG
>OX387258.1:462790-465290 GCA_947562095.1 Branchellion lobata | reverse complement strand
ATCACCACTCATCCCCCATCCATCCATCACCACTCATCCACCATCCATCCATCCATCCATCACCACTCATCCAGCATCCATCCATCATCCATCACCACTCATCCCCCATCCATCCATCACCACTCATCCACCATCCATCCATCCATCACCACTCATCCATCCATCCAACACCACTCATCCTCCATCCATCACCTGGTATGGTACTTTAGCAGTTTGTGTGAAGGTTGCAGCAAGGTAACTCCACACTGACATGATCAAGAGGAGAGAAAAGACGACCAAGTAGACAACTACAGGAAAAATTTTTTTGAAACAAATTAACTACAAATTATTTATTATTATAATAATAATTATTATTATTATTATTATTATTATTATTATTATTATTATTATTATTAATTCAGTTGAATCTAAAGTGAGTTTCAATGAGCTTCAATGATTATTTTTCATCATATTTGCATAAGTTTAGTTCATTTAAACACAAATCTTACTTTTTTCACTTAAATAGGGCACCATATCTGAAATGAAAAAAATTGAGTTGATTAACAGATCAGCAGCCATTGAACAATGTTAATTTTTTCTAGATGGATATCCAGCTTAAATAAAAGATCTTTAACATAGCCTTTTGGTTTAGAGCAATTACAACTTACAAATGCAGATTTCGACAACATATGTGTAGATGGTCCATAAGTAGAGAAAGAAAACCAAAGCAACTGGCAGCCATCGCAAAAGAAAAGGCAACTCAGATAGAGGTGTCATCTCCCTGCTCTATACTCGCCCATAAAACCACGGAGAACAACTTTATTGCTAAATCTTAACTCAAAAACAATTTTTAAAAAATACTTGTCAAACTTTAAAAAAAAGTCCGTAAGTTACATTCTCGGTCATTTCTCCGAATAAACCATCGCCTAGAAATCAGTGTTGTTCGATAAATTGATCGGTCGTTGAAGACGATAAAAAAAGTCGGTTTGAAATTTATTGTGATGATAAATCAGATTATTGGTGAGATTGGTTTTGAAATTAATAAATAAAAAGAAAAAATACTCAGAATTGCAATAACGAAGCTATAGCAAGCAATTACGAATAAATATGCATTTATAAACTCCCTAAGATATTCTCACACGTTTGTAGCGAATTGATGATAAATTCATGGTAACCAACAAACCTCCTAGAACTTTTGAGAAATATTAAGTAATAAAATTCGACCACCTCGTAACAAGCCTATCGAACACAACAAAAAGTGGCCCACGTCCACCAAGATGGGCACAACCACAACTATCCTAGACAATCCTACCCATCAAGAAAATCTATGCCTTGTTAATACGCCATATTGACTTTCACATCACTGAAACTGCCGTAGCAGACGAGTTTGGCAAGTTCCTCACGCCTCCTTCTGCGCCAACTTCTTCTTCAGCGACTCTGGCATCTCGGGGGGAGGAGGTCTGGGCATCTTGAAGTACACCTGTTGGCGTGGAGATGTGCGTTTTAAACATTTCTTATTTATTTAATTTTTTGAAAAAAAAAACAATTTGGAGTGCATTAAGTCAATGAAATCATGAAATTATGAAATCGTGTCAAAAAACAAAAAGAGAGAAAGATGCAATAAATGAAAGCTACGCATGTCACATGAGTCATGATGAAGATACAAAAAAAATACATAGAACAAAAACATGACAGCGCCATGACGACATACCCCCCAAAGAAACAACAAAATAACAACTGAGCGATAAGAGCCATAACGGAAGCAACAGTGGCGAAAAAATAGCAAAAGCACCACAAGAGGAACCACAGCAACAACAAAAACAATATCAAAACCAACAACAACAGTAACAAAAGTAACAGCAAAAGCAGTAACAACAAGGGGGTACCTTGACGAAATCGTAGATGAACCACTGCAGAGCGGTCAGTGTGCCGATCATGATGATACGTGGTCCCAGGCCACTCCACATGGCTGTGTGGTAGTGTGGTTAGTGTGGTGTGGTAGTGTGGTTGGTGTGGTAGTGTGGTTGGTGTGGTAGTGTGGTTGGTGTGGTGTGGTTGGTGTGGTGTGGTTGGTGTGGTAGTGTGGTTGGTGTGGTGTGGTTGGTGTGGTGTGGTTGGTGTGGTGTGGTGTGGTGGTATAAACACCCACAACACCCCCAAACACATAAACCCCCCTCCATCCTCCCAAACACACAAGGCTTCCCCCAACAAACCCTTGAATCCGAGTCCCTTGGCGACCTGCAGGAAGGTGCTGCCCTTCTCCTTGTTCAGCACTGACACGATGGTGTCTGCCGGATGACTCACCACCGCACAAAACACCCCAGCTGTTGGGGGGGGGGGGAGGGAAGAGATTGGTGAAGAGGGTGAATGAGTTGAAGGGTGAAAGATGAGAAAGGGGTGGAGGATTGGGGGAGAGAAATAGTGAGGTGAAGAAGGAGTGGGGGTGAGAGAGCTAGGAAGAGTGAGAGTGAGTGTGAGAGTAGGAAGAAGATGAAAGGAAAAAGAATAGAAAAAAAAGACA
>OX387258.1:455290-457790 GCA_947562095.1 Branchellion lobata | reverse complement strand
TCATTCATTTCATTAACCATTAATTTGTTTCACGACCCATTGAGTTAAACCCAATAAACTATTGAAAACTTCGTCACATGAATAATTACTTAATAAACGTGTAAATGGCTCTTAACAATAAATTAAAATTTTCGATTCAAAATGGCCAATAGGATGCAACCAAGAGGCCTTAGACGGCACCAACGTCAACGTACATGACCATGCGTCAGTCCACAGCCAGAAGCCTCTCAATCCACCGAGAATGCGAGACTGACCATTCCACATCATGTTCCATCAACAACAATGAAGAAACCAACATTTTTTGTTTAAATTTTCTACTCTGGCGGAGGTAAGACTAGGATTAAGAGTTCCATGAGAGCGCTCTTGAACAGCGCTATATAAATGATTAGATTAGATTAGAGTGGGAAAATGCAGATTCCCAGTGCGATACGAACACTAACGTCGTCAGTGTATCGCCATTGAGCCTTTAGATTCGGTCTAAGTGTGGTTGGACGGTAACCTATGAGATAAGAATGAGTAGAAGGCCTGACTCACTCAGGACTGGCTCACACGTGGAGGTGGTTGTGAGTGAGCGAAAAGACGATCGTGTGTATTGTGATAAAAATCATTGTGTGACGTGATTAGATTAGATTAGATTGGATGAAGAGTACCAAAGATGCTATATAAATGATTAGATTAGATCGAGTAAATTGCTCAGATTAATGTTTTTGAAGCATTCTTGAGCAGTCATTTGGTGGATGGATGGATGGATGGATGGATGGATGGATGGATGGATGGGTGGATGGATGAGTGAATGGATGGATGGATGGATGGATGGATGAATGAATACAATAGAAAGAAACTCATGGCAATTCAAGTGGACACGTGATTGTGACGTAGCTGAAGATTGGTCATTTGAAGATTGTTTTGATTGGTTGAGTAAAAAGACATCCATCAAGTTGATTGGCTAATGACGAATCAATCAAGAAATAATAAAACCATTGAAAACCCAATTAAATAGCCAATTAAATAACTTATTGAGTTAATTAATTGTTAATTAAAATATTGATTGAATTGTTAAATGCATGATTAAATGAACAATTCAAAAATGAGTGAATAAATGAATGAATGAGTAAATGAATGAATGAATAAATGAGTAAAGAAATGAGTAAATGAATGAATGAATGAATAAATGAATGAGTAAATAAATGAATGAATGAATGAATGAATGAATGAATGAATAAATGAGTAAAGAAATGAGTAAATGAATGAATGAATGAGTAAATAAATGAGTAAATAAATGAATGAATGAATGAATGAATGAATGAATGAATGAATAAATGAGTAAAGAAATGAGTAAATGAATGAATGAATGAGTAAATAAATGAATGAAAGAATGAATATTTGAATGAAGGAATGAAAAAATAGATGATCACACAGTTTAATTAAGTGGCCGTGAAGAAGGGAGAGGATTGCAGGACTGTGATTGGAGCATTGGTCGATGTGATGAGGATTGAGGTACAATGAAAGACGAAAACTGAAAAACAACAATAATCATACCATTGTTGTTAATATATAATAATAATAATAATAATAATAATAATAATAATAATAATAATAATAATAATAAAAATTAATAATGATAATGATAGTAATAATAAAAATAATAATAATAATAATAATAATAATAATAGCAATAATAATAATAATAATAATAATAATAATAATAATAATAATAATAATAATAATAGTATAATTGTTATTGGTATATTATAATGATATTATAATTGTTATTATTATATTATATAAAAATTACAATTGTTATTATTATATTAGGAAATTATATTTTTCAATATATGAAATTATTAACCCATATGGTTATAGTTAATAATAATAATGACATCATGATGACATTGATATGACGTCATAAAGGAAATGACGTCACAGTGGCGTCAACCGCAAAAGCTTCAAGGCCACATAATGGGTGGTGGGAGGGAAGGACGAGGAGATTAAAAGTGAATTCATGAGATATGAAAAATAGATTCTGGTGATATTTGAAAAATATTATATATATATATATATATATATATATATATAAAAGCTGCGAAAGAAATTGAAAATTTTTGAACAACCAAAGAATATAAATGTCTAATGACTTGATGGGAAAATATTAAAAATGATTTGATTTTAAAATGATTAAGAATGATTTGATTAAGAAAAGATTTTTAAATGATTTAACAAAAAACAAATTTTAAATGATTCAATTGAGAGTTAAATTAAAAATGATTCAATTGAGAAATATTTCGGAAGGTTTAATTTGAACATTTTTTAAATTATTTGATTAAAAATAGATTTAAAAATCAACAGAAATATAAAACGGGAATTATTTAAATGAATGAATTAATGAAAAAAGGGGAAAAAAGAATTTAATTTAATTTTTAATTTAAAAAAAAAAAACAAAAAATATAAATGAAAATAAATCTGCATAGCATGGAACAATACTTTTAAAAATTAATTTAAA
>OX387258.1:445290-450290 GCA_947562095.1 Branchellion lobata | reverse complement strand
GATGATGGTGATGATGATGATGATGGTGATGATGATGATGATGATGATGATGATGGTGATGGTGATGATGATGGGGATGATGATGATGATGATGATGATGATGATGGTGATGGGGATGGTGATGGGGGAGAGGGTGGAGATACCCTTGATGTTGAGGTTGTCAGGGTAGTGTTGGAGGGGTGGGAGGTCAACAAAGCGCTGGTGGTCGTGGCTGGGTCTTCGAGAAGCTGGATGGATGGATGGGTGAATGAGTGAATGAATGGACGAAAGAGTGAATGAATGAGTGAATGGATGGATGGATGGGTGAATGAGTGAATGAATGGACGAGGGTGAATGAATGAGTGAATGGATGGGCGGATGGGAGAATGAGTGAACGAATACTCCCAAAAATTCAACCTTACCCACTCCCTCCCCATCCAACATCACCCCCCTCCCCACACAACATCACCCCCTTCCCCACCCTACATCACCTCCCTCCCCACCCTACATCACCCCATTTCCACCTCACCCAACCTCCACCTTACCCTTGTGAATGCTGGTTGACCTCAGATGCCTCTGTCTACCCTTGTGGGGGTGGTGGTGGGTGACTGAGGTCACGTGGTATTGCTGACGTATGTGCTCTCGACACCACTTGTTCACCTGAGTGGTGGTGAGATAGGGGAGGGATGGTGAGAGATGGGGGAGGGATGGTGAGATGGGGGAGGGATGGTGAGAGATGGGGGAGGGATGGTGAGAGATGGGGGAGGGATGGTGATAGATGGAGGGGGGATGGTGAGAGATGGGGAAGGGATGGTGAGAGATGGAAGAGGGATGGTGAGATAGGAGAGGGATGGTGAGAGATGGGGGAGGGATGGTGAGAGATGGGGGAGGGATGGTGAGAGATGGGGGAGGGATGGTGAGAGATGGTGAGATGGGAGGAGGCATGGTGAGATGGAGGAGGTATGGTGAGATGGGGGAGGGATGGAAGAGGGGATGAAGAGGTTGAAAAATAAATGAGTGATGGATGAGAAAAATGGTTGGATGAGACAATAGAAATGGGTGGATAGATGAAAATAAATGGATGAAAGGAAGAATGGATGAGGAATGGACGGATGGTGGATGAGGGATGGACGGATGGTGGATGAGGAATGGACGGATGGTGGATGAGGGATGGACGGATGGTGGATGAAGGATGGAGGGATGGTGGATGAAGGATGGACGGATGGTGGATGAACACCTGGATGTAGGACACCATTTTGAGGAAGAGGGTGACTGTGATGTAGAGGAGAGGGCTGGAAAGGACTGGAATGATTTCATTCATTCATTCATTCATCCCTTCATTCATTCATTCATTCATTCATTCATCCCTTCATTCATTCATTCATTCATTCATTCATTCATTCATTATTCATTTTTTCATTCATTCATTCATTCATTCATTCATTATTCATTTTTTCATTTTTTCATTCATTCACTCATTCATTATTCATTTTTTCATTCATTCATTCTTTCATTCATTCATTCCTTCATTCATTCATTATTTATTCGTTCGTTCGATCCTTCATTCTTTTATTCATTTATTCAATCCTTCATTTTGTCATTTCTTCATGCATAAACCACCACCACCACCACCACCACCACCACCACCACCACCCACAAGGACTAGGCTCGAGGTAGAATGTGAAAATGGCGGGAAATGAGATTTCGAAGAGGAGGAAGCAGGTGTGAGAGAGGAGAATCAGTTGTTCTGGAATGTTCCACTGGTGGTGGTGGTGGTGGTGGTGGTGGTTGTGTTGCGGTGGTCGTGGTGTGGTGGTGGTGGTTGCAGTGGTGTGGTGTAGAAGCGTTATCAGAGTGGTGTGATGTTTATGGTTATGTTTTGAAGTGGTGGTTGGAGTTTCGATGGAGAATTGAGGATGATTGTGGCGGTGGTGGTGGAGGTAGTTATGGTGAATTGAGGATAGTTGGTGTGATGGTGGTGAAATGGGGGAAAGAGTTGGGGTGATGTTGTGGTGGAACTGTGGCTGGTGCTGCTTGTTGTGGCCATTTTGGTGGTGCGTGGGTGGTTGGTGTTGGGTGTGGTTGGTGGTAAGAATGGTGGTGGTTATCAGGGATGGATGGAGGGAGGAAGATTGATGGATGAGTTAATAGAGATGGATGGATAAAAAAATGGATAAAACCTTGGACGCTAACTTCTCAACCAGGTAGATGGAGGTGGCGGTAATGAATAATACTGTGGTGGTGGTGATGATGATGATGATGATGATGATGGTGATGATGATGGTGGTGATGGTGATGATGATGATGATGATGATGATGATGGTGGTGATGGTGATGATGATGATGATGATGATGATGGTGGTGATGGTGATGATGATGATGATGATGGTGATGATGATGATGATGATGATGATGGTGATGATGATGATGATGGTGGTGATGATGATGATGATGATGATGGTGGTGATGATGATGATGGTGATAATTAGATGATGATGATGGTGATAATTATATGATGATGGCTCACCAACGACGACCCACACCATGGGGAAGTTGTTGGGGGAGGACATGAAGAGGTGGTACCAGTGGATTGGGTTGATGAGAACACCGTATCTGTATGTGTGTGTGTGTTTGTATGTATGTATGTATGTATGTATGTATGTATGTATGTGTGTGTGTGTGTGTGTGTGTGTGTGTGTGTGTGTGTGTGTGTGTGTGTGTGTGCTGAACACATACTGAATTAGATTTTCAAGTGCAGCTCTGCCTGTGGTGAAAACCTGAATGGTGGTGAAAAATCATCATCATCATCATCATCATCATCATCATCATCATCATCATCATCATTTTCATCATCACCACCATCATCATCATCATCATCATCATCATCATCATCATCACCACCATCATCATCATCATCACCACCATCATCATCATCATCACCACCATCACCATCATCATCCTCACCAGGATTATTATACACCAGTTGAGAAGTCCCCTGAAATTTTGGAAGCCACTCGAAGTGGTGAATGGTGAGTCCTGAACCTTGTGGCACCTGTGTGTGTGTGTGTGTGTGTGTGTGTGTGTGTGTGTGTGTGTGCACCACACTACACCACACCATACCATGTCAACCACACACACACACACACACACACACACACACACACACACACACACACACACACACACACACACACACACACACACACACACACACACACACACACACACACAAACACCCACGGCTGGTCAGGTCTGTCTTCATTGAGTGCCTTCCAGCGAGCATCCTCGTCATAAACACTCGAACAAAAACTGTTGTACCTCACCAACCTGCTCTTCCTGCTCCTTAAACCACCATTTTGAACTCCACCATTCTTAAAATGTTCCCTTCGACTCCTCTCGTCTCGCCCCCTCCTCACGACATCACTCTCGGAGGCACTCAGCGATTCTTCGCTGGAGTTTTCATCGTTGTTGTGAGACGTCTGTTCATTCGACCCCAAGATTTGACCTTGCATGCCCATCCTGCAAAATGTTATTTTTTCTTCGAAACAAAGATTTACAAAGTACATTCAAAATATGCGTAAACTCCAACTTCATGTGATTGCAACCTGCATGTTTAACAAAATTAGCGAACTTAAGCTTTTGACAGTCAAAAAATTAATTTAATGGTAAATTGAGAGTTTTTTTCAAATACCTTTTTGCATTTAGAAATACGCAAAACAAACAGTTAAAGTTTAAAATGTAAAAGGCTGACGAAAAAAGTTGAGGATCGGTTCGAACTTTGAGTGTGTGTACGGGTGCGTTCGAATTACGAAAAACGATTAAACTGACTGAAATAGTCTTCAAACAACCAATAAAAATTTTGTTTTAAACTTATATTCAAACAATTCTCATTTTTTAAAAGAGGTTTTCAAATATTTATATAGCTAATAGAAATATTTAAACTCTCATTAGCTCATTAAAAGTTTTAAACAAACCATGTGTTATATACCTGTGGTTCATTGTATTGTATCAAGCATAGAAAACAAAAAGAGATGAATTTGTATTTATTGTGCTCTGTTTTTTTGTATTTCATTGTCTTCAGTATTATCTTGTATCCCCTTGTAAGTCATTGAACCATAATTTTCTTCACTTTCTTATCTAATCTAATCAAGACATTTGTAAGGCGCCCTTTAGCACTATGTTCAGAGGCGCTCCCATGGAAACGGTTTTACTCGCTGTGGGCTACTAGAGGACTGGACACTCCAGGACGGCGTCTGTTCTTCAATTGAGTTGCCGCTTCTAGAACTCAAACCTGGGCTCACCTGATCACACTTTACAGAGGAACAGACATTATGCCGCATGCTCAGACAAGATAAGAAAACCATAAGGTTACGAAACGTTGGTTTAAAATAAGTACAGAGTTGACCACAAAAATAGAAAAAAGTTGATAGATTGAGAAGTGTTGATTAGTAACAAAATTTGCTAAGGATCCAAATTAACAAGTAATAGAAATTTATATTAGCTCATCTTCACACCAGACAACTACTGAAGAAGTTTTGTATGGTACAAGAAACCCTACAACTGTTGTGGCCTCGAAACTCTACGGAGTTAACGCCACTATAATAATATTCGTGTTTGTATTGTACAAGAAGTCTAGATCGAGAGTTAAGAGCGAAGCTGTTCTGATCCTCGCTTTCCAGCCTTCCGTGTTGTGACTTCTTTCATTCGCTTTGCTCACTTCCTAGCATGGAGTGGTATCAAAAGTGCTTTTAAGGCTCCTTTTCAACCCGCTCATGCACTATTTTTAGTTTTTTTTAAATTAAATTTTTTTTTTTAAAGTAAGATTCGAACAGTCCAAAAAGATGCATTAAATTGAGCGCTTTTTAATTGAATCTAATTGAATTAATTGAGGGCCTCATCACCTGTGACGTCACTACCAAGCCGTCATGATTGCTGTCACGAAATTCTCTTTGGCGCACTTAAAATCCATTACGTGTATCTATGTGTGTTTATGTGTGCCTATGTGTGCCTATGTGTGTCTA
>OX387258.1:436514-441514 GCA_947562095.1 Branchellion lobata | reverse complement strand
GGATGAATTGATAAATGAATGAATGGATGAATAAATGAGTGATTTCTTTTTTTAATCTTCTTTTTTTTCTAATAGAGAATAATTAACTGGTGACTGGACCTCTTCCTGCACTCGAAGCCAGAACCTTCTGGTCCACTTCTCAAGCGTCAACCACTCTAGCAGGACTTCTGACCTCCTCCTTCTTACCGCTTCTTTCGGTTTAAGCTGGACTCGTCACATGTTGAAGAAGGACGTAGTTGGTTGTCATGAAAGTGTCATGAAAGTGTCATGAAAGTGTCATGAAAGTGTCATGAAAGTGTCATGAAAGTGTCATGAAAGTGTCATGAAAGTGTCATGAAAGTGTCATGAAAGTGTCATGAAAGTGTCATGAAAGTGTCATGAAAGTGTCATGAAAGTGTCATGAAAGTGTCATGAAAGTGTCATGAAAGTGTCATGAAAGTGTCATGAAAGTGTCATGAAAGTGTCATGAAAGTGTCATGAAAGTGTCATGAAAGTGTCATGAAAGTGTCATAAAAGTGTCATGAAAGTGTCATGAAAGTGTCATGAAAGTGTCATGAAAGTGTCATGAAAGTGTCATGAAAGTGTCATGAGAACGTCATGGAATGCCTTGTGACATTTCATAAGTCAACTTTGAAGACTGGAAGGTGATGAGAAGTGAAAGTGGTTTTAAAAGTGGAATTAAATGGTGAAAATTCATAAATTGAACAAAAAACAATTTTATTGTTTTAAGGTTGAAAAATGAATGAACCTCGCACATTGAACATTTTATAGCGCTGAGTGCGTTCATAAATTAAAAGTGAACTCAAATCATGAATTTTAAAAGTTGAAGTGTTGTCATCTTCATCATCTTGACCACCAAAACCAACTTTTCATTCGGATTTTAATTAATATAATTTTAAAAAAATAATTGAAAAATAATTTAATTAATTAAAATTAATATAAATAATTAATTATAATTAATATAACTAATTAATTATAAACAATATAATTAATTATCAATATAATTGATCTTATGTGATAATAAAACAATTTTACAGCGCTGCGTTTTTATTAACATTTTTCCATTCATAAATTCCAAACACCTCAATGAGTTTGAGTTTTCAGCGGTTAAACGCGAGGTTTGGGGATCGATTCCCAGCTGAGCCGAATTTTGAGTTTTTCATAATATGAAGAGACGAACGCACAATTACACCAAAACAATTTACTCCTCCTACCAAGACAAAACATTCCTTCCTCGTCTCCTCAATACTCAATAAGCTCATAATACTCATTGTTCATCGTTTTTACTTTGAACCTTTATTCTTAACTTCTTTTTTTGTCGTTTGTTGTAAGTTCAATGCCGACTTTTATGACTGATAACATTCTGTTCTCGTATATTTCAATGTTTTCTTTTTTAGTTCGATTGCCGTGTTTTTGTAACATTTCCAGCGTATGTCTGCACTTGATCTAATGAAGACTCTACAATATACTGCCAACTTTTTTTAAATCTAATCTACTCTAATCTAATTTAATCTAATCTAATCTAATCTAATCATTTATATAAGCGATGATTACACTATGTTCAAAAGCTCTCTGCTACGAACCGTTTAAACAACCAAATTTTAAGGGCTTTACGAAGGCTTATGTAACATCACAGTTTTGGTTAACTTTATAAATTCTAATTGTTATAATAATGAAAATGTTTGTCGAGTGGCTTTGAAACTTTACGGGGTTGATGCCACTTTAATAATGTTTGTTTATTGTAGTGTTGTATAATGCATTGTATTTTATTGTATCGTTTTGTTTTTATTGTGTTTTATTGTATCATATCGTATTGCATTGCATTGTATTGTGTTGTATTATATTTTATTGTATTGTATTGTATTTTCTTGTATTGTATTGTAATTAATTGTTTTGTATTGTGTTGTATTGTATCGTATTGTCTGTGTAGTCCATTCCACTCATGACATCTTTGGAGAGTTTGAACATTGAAAACGCAAGTTTATCGTAAACAAAACTAAACCTCAAATCACTTTATGTTGATTTGATTGAATAAAATTAAAAACAAATTATTGATTAAAAGAATCAATTAGGTTACAAAAAAAACTCTTTAAATTCTCAAAATGAATAAAACGTGATTATATTTTGAGCATTGAATGCAAAAAAGATTCACATTTTCGTGTCATACAATTGAAAACGTTGGGGAAAAAAATGTCAATTCTTGATAAAAGTGCATAAAATAGAAGTGATAAGCATAAAAAAAGTTGATTTCAGCTCTTTAAAAGCTCATCTCCGCAATGGCGCTTTCGGCAGCGTTAAAGTAAACAAGTGTTTGAGGCAACAGAGAAATTTCTGAAGTATAAGTTAACTTCTAACCAAAAAAAAATGGCGAGCTAAGAATTTTGAAAGAGGAATTTTATTTTTTTGAATTGTAAATTGTGGAGTGCCTGTGATGGAGTTGGAGAACATTGTGGCGAATACTGTGTACCTCAAGGCACGAGAAGGTGAGAGGTGGTGGAGGGAAAAGAGTTATGAAATATTCCGAATCAATTCATTTTCATCAAGAATTTCAACGAATTTATAATTACGGAGCTCACTAAAGTAACTTACGTGGTTTGTACATCTTTGAAACCGCAACTTCCCTTAACACCACCATGGTTTCCACCATCGTCACGACACCATGTTCCCTATCTTTCTAAAGCTTCCACCCCTTTTACTGAAACTACCACCACCCCCAATAGTCCTGTTAACCCCCCCCACCAACAATAACACCCACCACAACCAAAGCCATCACTACCAATATAACCTTCACTGCAATTTTTCATACACTTCTACACTTTCTATGACAACCACCATTACTACCACCATCACCATCATAACCACCATCACCACCAATACAACCTCTACTTAAACTCCATAAACCTCTACTTAAACCACCACACCCATCACCACCTCCTACAGCCTCCACCATAGACCTCACCATAACCACAACCCAGGTTCACCACCAACAAAAAACCTTTTCACAACTTTCCCCGAACTGCCCCTTTCTTCCTTAAAACCCCCACCCCCTCATCCCCCAATCACAAAAACTCAATAGATTATTTTCATCTCTTCCAACCCCCCACTACTACTCAACTCCCATTAAGCCTGAAACCCCCAATAAAACTCCAAACCTAACTTTTTTTGTCAACCCCACCACATATCAAAACCCCAATTTTACCCCAACTTCTAAAAAACCCCATTTTCACCCCATCTTCTACCACACCTCAAACCCCCATTTGAATTTTATACCCAATTATACCTCTCAAACCCCCATCACACCCCCAACCTTCCCTTCCACCCCCAACCCAACTTTTCTCCTCCAAACCCTCATTACACCCAAAACCCCCCACAACACCAGAAACCTCCACAACATTTCTTCCTCATCCTTCTTCACTATCCCCCTCTTCCTCCTCCTCTTCCTCCTTCTCCTCCTCCTTCTTCCTCCTTCTTCCTCCTCCTCCTCCTCCTTCTTCCTCCTCCTCCTCCTCCTTCTCCTCCTCCTCTTCCTTCTTCTCCTCCTCTCCTCCTCCTCTCCTCCTCCTCTCCTCCCCCTCCTCCTCTCCTCCTCCTCCTCCTCTTCTTCTTCCTCCCCCCCTCCTCCTCCTCCTCTTCCAGCCGGAGCAGACAGCAAGAGCAAGGGGCGAAGCAAGAGGTGGAAACAGCTACTCACCTTCCCACACATCTCCACCTGCCTCCACCTCAAGCAACAGATAGGTGCATGGTGGTGCATGCATGGTGGTGCATGCATGGTGGTGCATGCATGGTGGTGTAATGCATGGTGCATGCATGGTGGTACCACCACACCAGCATGCCAGCCACACCACGCCACAGCAACCACACCACCACACAGAACTCACCTACCAGTACATCATAGATCAGCAGCCAATAGGAAAGGTCCTCTTCAAACAATTCTGCCAACTAGACAACAAACTCAAACACAACTTTGCCTTCCTGGAAGCCATGGTGATGATGATGATGATGATGATGATGATGATGGTGATGATGATGATGATGATGATGGTGATGATGATGATGATGATGGTGATGATGATGATGGTGATGATGATGATGGTGATGATGATGATGATGATGATGGTGATGATGATGATGGTGATGATGATGATGATGATGATGATGATGATGATGATGATGATGATGATGGTGATGAGGATGCTGATGATGATGATGATGGTGATGATGATGATGATGATGATTGTGATGGTGATGGTGATGGTGATGATGATGATGATGGTGATGATGATGATGATGATGGTGATGATGATGATGATGATGATGATGATGATGATGATGACGATGCAGACGGAATACGAGGTGGCAGCAGACGAGAGCAGGGAGGAGATGAGTAGGAACATATATGAAACATACCTTGCCAAGGTGCCTGTTGCTGTTGTTGCTGTTGTTGCTGTTGTTGCTGTTGTTGTTGTTGTGATTGATGTTGTTGGTGTTGTTGCTGTTGTTGTTGTTGTTGCTGTTGTTGCTGTTGTTGCTGTTGTTGCTGTTGTTGCTGTTGTTGTTGTTGTTGCTGTTGTTGTTGTTGTGATTGATGTTGTTGGTGTTGTTGCTGTTTTTGCAGTTGATGTTGTGGGTGTTGTTGTTGTTGATGTTGCTGTTGCTGTTGTTGTTGTGATGGTTGGTGTTTTTGTTGTTGTTTCTGATGATGACGTTGATGATATTTTGATCTTATCCCCTTTTTTCACTCTTACCACCACCTTCACTGTGACAAAACCACCACACCCTTCCCACACACTCCCACAAGCCCACCATCACACCACCACTACCATCCCATCATTATCACTACCACACCACACCACCGTTGCACCACCGCCACTACCACACCACACCACCATTGCACCACCGCCACTACCACACCACACCACCATTGCACCACCGCCACTACCACAACCACCCCCACACAACCACCCCCACTACACTCCACCACCCCCACACCACCACAACTA
>OX387258.1:421514-426514 GCA_947562095.1 Branchellion lobata | reverse complement strand
TTATTATTATTATTATATTATTATTATTATTATTATTATTATTTTTATTTTTATATTTTTGATATTATTATTTTATTATTTTCATTATTATTATTTCTATCATATTATTATTATTATTATTTAATACTTACAATATTATTTTTCACTGTTTATAAATTTTCTTTTTTTTTCTATATTATTATTGTTATTTTTTTCATTATTATCCATTTTATTATCACTATTATTATTATTATTATTATTATTATTATTATTATTATTATTGTTATTATTATTGTTATTATTATTATTATTATTATTATTATTATTATTATTGTTATTTTTATAATTTAAGAACGATAATAATTATAAATATTGTCAATCAACCATCCAATCAATCAACCAATCAAAAGCCACAACCGCTTGAGGTATTGTCCCACCACTTAATGACCTACTTCCTGTCGAATCAATTGACCTAATTATGCCTGTTCAATTAGGTCATAATTGATTTGTTAATTAATTCAAACGTTATAAACTAATCCGATGGTTGATTATAATCAACCATCGGATTAGTTTCACACCACTTCTGTTGTTCAATAGATCCCAGTTGATTAAGTTTGTATTGTGTGTGTTCGTCAATTAAAATTTTAAATACGATCAAGTTTGTATCATTGAGTACTGAAGTAATTAATACTAATTATTAATACTAACAATTATTGTTAATTAATAACAATTAGTGTTAATTAATAATAATTAGTGTTAATTAATAATAATTAGTGTTAATTACTCAATAATTAGTGTTAATTACTCAATAATTAGTGTTAATTAGTACTAATTAATCCTTAATAATTCAATGGTCAATCATTTCTTATTTATTCCTCCCTTCTATTTCAACTAATCATTTAATTAAATCATCCAATCACCGGCTTCTTGGTGCTTTCAATCATGCTCCAGTCTTGATTACTTGGCGCCGTATTCAATTTAACAACCAATTTCCATTTATTAAAACAATTAGTTTTAATTTTAATTAACCAATTAATTAATTTTAATTAACCACTTGATTAATTTTAATTAACCACTTAATTAATTTTAATTAAACGATTAATTTATACTTTTTATTTAATTAAACAAATGTCGTCTTTTCTTTGTTTGAAATATTTTGAGATGGATTTCGAATTTGTGAATAAACGATTGAATGTTCGATTGAGGGGCAATTATCAATGATTAAATATTAAATATTAATTATTTATTATTAATTATTAATTATTATTATTAATTATTAATTATTATTATTAAGAATAATTATTTATTTATAATATTTATTATATTCTATTTATAATTAATAAAATTTAAATAATTATTATTAATTAATAAAATTTAAATAATTATTATTAATTAATAAAAGTTAAATAATTATAATTAATTACTATTTATCGGATAATAATGATTAAATCTATTTATTATTAATTAAATATTGAATAATAATTTCAAGTCTTGGATAATTTATCTATCAACAGTCGATAAATAAATTGATTGATCGTTTGATTGATATCTAATCCAATCTAATCCAATCAAGACGTTTGTATCCCCTTGTAAGTCATTGAACCATAATTTTCTTCACTTTCTTATCTAATCTAATCAAGACATTTGTAAGGCGCCCTTCAGCACTATGTTCAAAGGCGCTCCCATGGAAACGGTTTTACTGGCTGTGGGCTACTAGAGGACTGGACACTCTGGCACGGCGTCTGTACTTTAATTGAGTTTCCGCTTTCAAAACTCAAACTTGAGCTTAGCCGGGAATCGAACCCTGAGCCTCACGCTTCAAAGCGGGTTTGCTAATTTGTTGTACTGTTGTTTTTGTTGTTATCATTGTTGTTTTAATGTTGTTGTTGTTTTTGTTGTTATTATTGTTGTTTTAATGTTGTTGTTGTTGTTTTTGTTGTTGTTGTTGTTGTTGTTTTTGTAATGTTGTTGTAGTTGTAATGTTGTACAATCGACTGCAGACGTTTGCTTTTTATTGTGTCTCCCACAATAGCAGTTGCAGTGTAAACTGTTCAACCAATGTTGCTACCACACAACAACAACAAATGCAACCCTCGCAACAACACCTCACAACTTTCAACTCAACACCAAAACCCCTTACAACCCTCAGTAGAAAACAAAAGATCTCTAAACCCTCTCAAACCCTTTCAAACCCCCTCAAACCCTCAAACCCTCTCAAAACCCTTCAAACCCCCTCAAAACCCTTCAAACCCCCTCAAACCCTCAAACCCCCTCAAAACCCTTCAAACCCCCTCAAAACCCTTCAAACCCCCTCAAATCCCTCAAACCCTCAAAACCCCTCAAACCCCCCAAACCCCTCAAACCCCCAAACCCCTCTTAAACCCATTCAGTGGGTGTTGAAGCGGGTAACGACGATGCAATGGTTGCGAGAGTCAGTGACGAAGAGAAGTTTTCTGGACATGTCCACTTGAATCTTGCTGGGAATGCCTATCTGCAGGGGCTTCAGTCCAATCTCCCTGGAAGGGAGGGGGGTCGAAGGGGGTTTGAGGGGGTTTGGAAGGGTTGGGGAAGAGGGGGGGGTTTAAAGGATAGGGTCGGGGGGGTTTGAGGGGTAAAGTTGGGAGGGTTTAGGGGTAGGGTTGGGGGTTGGAGGGGGTTGAAAAGTTTGCAGAGGTTTTGAGAGGTTTTAAAGGGGTTTGGAGGGGTTGAAAGGGTTTAGAAGGTAAAGGAGGGGTTTATGGGGGTTTGGGAGTGGCTCACCCACAAACCCTCAAACCTCACCCACAAATTCTCAATTATCCCCACAACCCCCCCCACAACCCCCCCCCCCCCCCACCCACTTGACAAGTTGAAGTTTGTGGTTGAGGACGAGAAGTCTGCAGTTGCCACTATCACACACGATGAAGTGACCCCTACCATCTGACACCACGTACTCCGGTCTGTTCATCTGACCCTGCTCGCTCCCTGCGTGGTTTGGGGGTTTTGGGGGAGTTAAGGGGTTTTGAATGGTTTTTGAGGGCTTTGGGGGGTTTTGAGGGTTTTGGGGGGTTTTGAGGGTTTTGAGGGTTTTGAGGGTTTTGGGGGGTTTTGAGGGTTTTGGGGGGTTTTGAGGGTCTTGGGGGGTTTTGAGGGTTTTGGGGGGTTTTGAGGGTTTTGGGGGGTTTTATTATTTCTTGGGATTTTGAAGGTTTTGGGTGTTTTCAGTCGTTTTGGTTTTTTGGAGGTTTTAAAGTTGCACAAACTTCCATTTTAAACTCTCTATTTCTGAACCCCCAAACACCCCAAACATCTCCCAAACACCCCCAAACACCTCCCAGACACCCCCCAAACACCTCCCAGACAACCCCAAACACCTCCCAGACACCCCCAAACACCTCCCAGACAACCCAAACATCTCCCAGACACCCCCAAACACCTTCCAGACACCCCAAACACCTCCCAGACAACCCCAAACACCTTCCAGACACCCCAAACACCTCCCAGACAACCCCAAACACCTTCCAGACACCCCAAACACTTCCCAGACACCCCCAAACATCTCCCAGACACCCCCAAACACCTTCCAGACACCCCCAAACACCTCCCAGACACCCCCAAACACCTCCCAGACACCCCAAACACCTTCCAGACACCCCAAACACTTCCCAGACACCCCCAAACACCTCCCAGACACCCCCAAACACCTCCCAGACACCCCCAAACACCTTCCAGACACCCCAAACACCTCCCAGACAACCCCAAACACCTTCCAGACACCCCAAACACCTCCCAGACACCCCCAAACATCTCCCAGACACCCCCAAACACCTTCCAGACACCCCCAAACACCTTCCAGACACCCCCAAACACCTTCCAGACACCCCCAAACACTTCCCAGACACCCCCAAACATCTCCCAGACACCCCCAAACACCTTCCAGACACCCCCAAACACCTCCCAGACACCCCCAAACACCTCCCAGACACCCCCAAACACCTCCCAGACACCCCCAAACACCTCCCAGACACCCCCAAACACCTTCCAGACACCCCAAACACTTCCCAGACACCCCCAAACACCTCCCAGACACCCCCAAACACCTCCCAGACAACCCAAACATCTCCCAGACACCCCCAAACACCTTCCAGACACCCCAAACACCTCCCAGACAACCCCAAACACTTCCCAGACAACCCCAAAAACCCCCCAAACACCCACCTCTGACTCCTCCAAAGGTTCTGATGACGTTGCCAGAACTGTTGAGCATGCAGACGCGGTGGAACTTATCCACCTGACACACCACAAACACCTCCTTCTCAGGAGTCTCCACATTGGGACGGGTGGCAAATGGGGGACCAGCGTAGTGAACCGCATGGGTGATCTGGAAAGGGGGGTGATTGGGGTGTTTTGGGGGTAATTTTAAAGGTTTGTGAGGGTTTCAAAGGTTTTAAAGAAAGGGGGGGAGGGTGTTTTGGGGTTGATTCTAAATGTTTGGCGGGTTAGGTGGTGGTGGTTGTCATGGTGGGATGGTAGTGGTTGTCATGGTAGTAGTTGTCATGGTGGTGGTTGTGAGGTGACCTTGGTGATAGAGGGGGGTAGAGAGATGCGTGCGAGTTTGTTGTTGTGGGCGTCAAAGATGACGATGCTTCTGGCGTCCCTGCTGGTGATGGTGATCTTGCCGTCACTGGGGGGGGGGGGGAATGAGGAATGGGTGAATGGAGGATGGGTGGATGGATGGATGGATAGATGGATGGATGGATGGATAGATGGATGGATGGATGGGTAGATGGATGGATGGATGGATGGATGGATGGATGGATGGATAGATGGATGGATGGATGGATGGATGGATGAATGGATGGATGGATGGATGGATGGATGGATGGATGGATGGATGGATGGATGGATGGATGGATGGATGGATGGATGGATGGATAGATGAGGGAGGTGCACAAAGCACCTGTCGACAGAGAGATTGCCACAGCCTCCGGGGATGGGAAACTTGCTGACGTTCTTGGAGTTCATGCAGATCACGTGAATGA
>OX387258.1:409014-416514 GCA_947562095.1 Branchellion lobata | reverse complement strand
TCAACGTCACGCTTGAGACTCTCGCAGCGGCTTTCAATGCTGCGTCGGATACGCTTAACTAGGTTGTTGATCACCGTGGCGGATTCATTCAGCTTGAGGCCTTCACGCTTCGATTCCAACATCTGGGGGTGTGGTCAAAGGAGGAGGGGAGTGGGGTCAGGTTGGGGGGGTTGTTTTGGGGGGGTGGGGGTTGGGGTTGCGATGGGGTTGTGGTTGAAGTTGTATTTTGGAATTGGGAGAGGAGAGGGGGGGGGGGGTGACCCCAAAAAACAACTCCTCAATTTTTAAAATCCCCAATCAACCCTCCCCTCTCCAGCTTTCCTAGCAACCCCCCAATGATCTTAGCAACCCCTCAATTCCCCTAGCAGCCCCCCAATGATCCGTGCAACCCTTCAACCCCCCTAGCAACCCTCCAATGACCCTAGCAACCCTCCAATTTCCCTAGCAACCCTTCAATTTCCCTAGCAACCCTCCAAGTTCCCTAGCAGCCCCTTAACCTTCCTAGCAACGATTCCCAGTCCTTCTTCAGCCAAACTGATGTGATCGTCATGACCAAAGCCAAGCCTTGAATCTTTCTTTCTCCCCTTCTCCTCTTCGTCCGCCACGCACTCCCCGTATCTGTGCGTCACGTACACACATGCACACGCACGTAAACACACACACACACACACACACACACACACACACACACACACACACACAAACACACACACGCACCTGTACACAACCCTCATCACTCTGGCTTCGTCTCTACCGGGTGTTGTCCATTCCATCTGGAATGGTGTGGTGGTGAGATGGGTGGAGTGTGGTGGTGAGATGGGTGGAGTGTGGTGGTGAGATGGGTGAAGTGTGGTGGAAGAGTGGTGGAGGAGTGGTGGAGGAGTGGTGGAGGAGTGGTGGAGGAGTGGTGGAAGAGTGGTGGAGGAATGGTGGAGGAGTGGTGGAGGAGTGGTGGAGGAGTGGTGGAGGAATGGTGAAGGAGTGGAGGAGTGGTGGAAAAGTGGTGGAGGAGTGGTGGAGGAGTGGTGGAGGAATGGTGGAGGAGTGGTGGTGACAACAACAACGTGACATCACATCCTTCGTTACCATGGAGTGATAACAAGAAGCAAACCTTTGTGAGGAAAAACTCTGAAAGAGGCAAGAATAAAGGAAGGAAGGAATGAAGGAAGGAGGAATGAAAGAAAGGAGGGATGAAGGAATGGAGGAATGAAGAAATGAAGGAATGAATGAATGAAGGAAAGAAGGGATGAAGGGAAGGAGGAATGAATGAATGAAGTTATTCTCTCGTTTCTTTGTTTGTTGAGGTTTGGTGTTCTTTGTTTGTTGAGGTTTGTTGTTCTTTGTTTGTTGAGGTTTGTTGTTCTTTGTTTGTTGAGGTTTGTTGAGGTTTGTTGTTCTTTGTTTGTGGAGGTTTGTTGTTCTTTGTTTGTGGAGGTTTGTTGTTCTTTGTTTGTGGAGGTTTGTTGTTCTTTGTTTGTTGAGGTTTGTTGTTCTTTGTTTGTATTTATTTGTATTCTTTGTGTATTTCTGTTTTCAATTATTATTTGATTAATCTCTCAATTATTTTTTTAATTATTACTTACTTGACCTGCGCTCTTCTTGTTGTTATTTATACTACAGTTTCGGCGTTGTTGTTGTTGTTTATGTTTTGTTTGAGAGACACGTCACGCCGGAGAAAAACTAAAAGTGAATTTATTGATCAAAATCGAAATTAAATCGTCTTGAAACCGGCCATGAGAGGGAATTGAACCTTCCAAAGCCGATCGTGAATGATGGGACAGGAGATTGGAAAAGACGATGAAGATATAACTATTATTATTTCTATTATTATTCATTAAATTATTATTATTTATATTATTATTCATTAAAGTAATATTATTTATATTATTATTCATCAAATTATTATTATTTATATCATTAATATTATCCATATTATTATCATTTATATTTTATTTATTATTATTATTATTATTATTATTATTATTATTATTATTATTATTATTATTATTATTATTATTATTATTATTATTATTATTATTATTATTATTATTATTTTTTTTTTTTTTTTTTTTTTTTTAATTATTATTATTATTATTATTATTATTATTATTATTATTATTATTATTATTATTATTATTATTATTATTATTATTATTATTATTATTATTATTATTATTATTATTATTATTATTATTATTATTATTAATTATATTATTATTTTTATTATTGTTATTATCTCTCAGCTTATTATTATTTCTGTTATTATCATTGTTCAAATCCTTTGAGGTTAATGCCCTTATAAAGGAATGTTTATTGTCTTGTACTGTATTGTATTGTACTGTGTTGTATTGTACTGTGTTGTATTGTACTGTGTTGTATTGTACTGTGTTGTATTGTACTGTGTTGTATTGTATTGTGTTGTATTGTACTGTGTTGTATTGTATTGTGTTGTATTGTACTGTGTTGTATTGTATTGTGTTGTATTGTACTGTGTTGTATTGTATTGTGTTGTATTGTACTGTGTTGTATTGTACTGTGTTGTATTGTATTGTGTTGTATTGTACTGTGTTGTATTGTATTGTGTTGTATTGTACTGTGTTGTATTGTACTGTGTTGTATTGTATTGTGTTGTATTGTACTGTGTTGTATTGTACTGTGTTGTATTGTACTGTGTTGTATTGTACTGTGTTGTATTGTACTGTGTTGTATTGTACTGTGTTGTATTGTATTGTGTTGTATTGTACTGTGTTGTATTGTATTGTGTTGTATTGTACTGTGTTGTATTGTATTGTGTTGTATTGTACTGTGTTGTATTGTATTGTGTTGTATTGTACTGTGTTGTATTGTACTGTGTTGTATTGTATTGTGTTGTATTGTACTGTGTTGTATTGTATTGTGTTGTATTGTACTGTGTTGTATTGTACTGTGTTGTATTGTATTGTGTTGTATTGTACTGTGTTGTATTGTACTGTGTTGTATTGTACTGTGTTGTATTGTACTGTGTTGTATTGTACTGTGTTGTATTGTATTGTGTTGTATTGTACTGTGTTGTATTGTACTGTGTTGTATTGTACTGTGTTGTATTGTATTGTACTGTGTTGTACTGTGTTGTACTGTATTATACTTTGTATTATTGTGTTGAATTGTATTGTATTGTATTGATTTTTATTGTTTTGTACAGTTTTTGTTGTATTTTACTGTGTTGTATTGTGTTTTACTGTGTTGTACTGTATTGTACTGTGTTGTACTGTGTTGTACTGTATTGTACTGTATTGTACTGTGTTGTACTGTGTTGTACTGTATTGTACTGTGTTGTGTTCTACTGTGTTGTGTTGTACTGTGTTGTATTGTTATATGTTTTATTGTACTTTATTGTTTTGTATGAGATTACATTGTATTTTATTGTATTAAATTGTATTGTTTTGTATTTTATTGTATTTTATTGTATTGTATTGTATTGTATTGTATTGTATCGTGTGGTATTGTTTATAAAACATCACCATAAGGCACAAAACTCGAAGACAAAGTTTTCAGAATGAGTTTATACTAACGAAGATTGTTGTCATTGCTATTGAATTGTTTTTGTTACTGTTAAATTGTTGTTATTATTGTTAACTTGTTGTTATTATTGTTAACTTGTTGTTTTTGTTATTGTTAAATTGTTGTTTTTGTTATTGTTAACTTGTTGTTGTTTTCAAATTGTTGTTGTTGTGGTAGTTGTTGGAAAATACCACAAAATGAGATGAGCTAGCTAGTCGTTCAACAGTTTGAGTTACCGTGCCAACAAGCTGCAGCAGTGAGCGCAACATAAATTCGCTGGGATCTAACTAAACACCACAATCTGCTCTCACGTGATGAGGAGAGGATCTATAAGAAATTTCACGTGATAAAGAGATGATTTCTCATAACCTTTATATATATATATTTTTTTTAAATTATAATTACCAAGTATAATTGAAACCGAAAATATAGTTGTAGTTATAATAAAACAGGAAAGCATCTGAGAAAGGAGGAAGAGGAGGAGGAGGAGGAGGAGGAGGAGGAGGAGGAGGAGGAGGAGGAGGAGGAGGAGGAGGAGGAGGAGGAGGAGGAGGAGGAGGAGGAGGAGGAGGAGGAGGAGGAGGAGGAGGAGGAGGAGGAGGAGGAGGAGGAGGAGGAGGAGGAGGAGGAGGAGGAGGAGGAGGAGGAGGAGGAGGAGGAGGAGGAGGAGGAGGAGGAGGAGGAGGAGGAGGAGGAGGAGGAGGAGGAGGAGGAGGAGGAGGAGGAGGAGGAGGAGGAGGAGGAGGAGAAGGAGGAGGAGGAGGAGGAGGAGGAGGAGGAGGAGGAGGAGGAGGAGGAGGAGGAGGAGGAGGAGGAGGAGGAAAAGGAGGAGGAGGAGGAGGAGGAGGAAAAGGAGGAGGAGGAGGAGGAGGAGGAGGAGGAGGAGGAGGAGGAGGAGGAGGAGGAGGAGGAGGAGGAGGAGGAGGAGGAGGAGGAGGAGGAGGAGGAGGAGGAGGAGGAGGAGGAGGAGGAGGAGGAGGAGGAGGAGGAGGAGGAGGAGGAGGAGGAGGAGGAGGAGGAGGAGGAGGAGGAGAAGGAGGAAGAGGAGGAGGAGGAGGAGGAGGAAGAGAAGGAGGAAAAAGAGGAAGAGGAGGAGGAAGAGGAGGAGGAGGAGTCATTGTGTAGCTTTCTGCACGCCCCGTTGGTTTAAAAGACCTTTTAGTTGCGTATTATTATTATTATTATTATTATTATTATTATTATTATTATTATTATTATTATTATTATTATTATTATTATTATTATTATTATTATTATTATTATTATTATTATTATTATTATTATTATTATTATTATTATTATTATTATTATTATTATTATTATTATTATTATTATTATTATTAATTATATTATTATTATTATTATTATTATTATTATTATTATTATTATTAATATTAGTATTATTATTTATATTATTATTATTATTTTTATTATTATTATTATTATTAGTAGTAGTAGTAGTAGTATTAATATTATTATTATTATTATTATTATTATTATTATTATTATTATTATTATTGTTATTATTATTATTATTATTATTATTATTATTATTATTATTATTATTATTATTATTATTGTTATTATTATTATTATTATTATTATTATTATTATTATTATTATTATTATTATTATTATTATTATCTTTTTTCAATTAATTTTTTATCTTTGTTTAATTTTATTTAATTTTCAAAACATTTTTGACTTAAAAGTTACCAAGGTGTGTGTGGAGTGGAGTGGAGTGGAGTGGAGTGGAGTGGAGTGGAGTGGAGTGGAGTGAAGTCAGTGGAGTGGAGAAGGATTATGATAATAAGAATAATAATAATAATATTAATAAACATGACTAATAATAAAAATAATAATAATAATAATAATAATAATAATAAACATAACTAACAATAAAAATAATAATAATAATAATAATAATAGAAATAAACATAAAAATCATAATAAAAAAAATAATAATAACAATAATTCATTTTTAAAAGTAAAAAATTACAAAATTATGAATTTATTAGAAAGTTAAAAGTGAAAAAGATTGAAAGGCATGGAAGATCAGAAGGTTTGAATGCTGAGTTGTGTGGTTACGCTTGAGAGGTTTTAAATCAAAAAAATTGCCACGAAATGACATGGTTTTGAAGGAAAAACCACTTGACAACCACATGACAACCACATGACAACCACATGACAACCACATGACAACCACTTGACAACCACTTGACAACCACTTGACAACCACGTGACAACCACTTGACAACCACTTGACAACCACGTGACAACCACGTGACAACCACGTGACAACCACGTGGGAACCAGAGCATGCACATATGGAATAATCAATCACATATTCTTGAAAACAGCCACGTATCAACCACGCACGTCAAAGCAACTGAACAGCAGCAGCTACGAAACAGCTGCAAAGCAGCAGAACATTCCGGAAAAAGCTACCAGAAATACCGGAAGCGCCTCCAAAAAGATTAATCCTGTTAAGAATAAATGGGATCTTTGGTAACTTGGGCTTGGGTCTTGTGGTAGGACGAGAAGTTTTTGAGAGAGGAAAGAGAGTGGTGGTGATGTCGAAGCGGGTTCCTCCATCCCCTCCTCCATCCCCCCCTCCATCCCCCCCTCCATCCCCCCCTCCATCCCCCCCTCCATCCCCCCCTCCATCCCCATCCCCTTGCCCTTCCGACACCCCAGTGGCGGTAGTTGTGGTGGTGGTGGTTGTTCTTCTGAGGTAAGCGCAGCCAGGCAGCTCTGGAAAATTCAGGCAGAATGTGGCTGGCAACGTTGTGGTCATGACGTTGGTGGCCTCAGTGGCTTCTGAAGTTGTAATTGCTTTTGTGGCCGTGGCTGCTCCTGTGGCTGTGGCTGTGGTGGCTGTAATCTTGAGATAAGCACAGCCTGGCAACTCTGGAAACCTTTTACAAAAAGCTCGTGGTAGAGTGGTGGTCATGACGTCGGTGGCTTTGGTGATTTCTGAAGCTGTGGTGGCTGTGATTCCAGTGGCTGTGCCAGCTGTGGTCTTCAAATAAGCGCAACCAGGTAAATCTGGAAAGCTCTTACAGAATTCTCGTGGTAAGGTGGTTGTTTTGACAGTATTATCTTCAGTAACGACTGTGAGTGGAGCCGCTGTGGTGGCTGTGATTTTGAGGTATGCGCAGCCTGGAAGATCTGGAAAGTCCTTACAGAATTCCCTTGGCAGAGTGGTGGTTTTAACGCTGGTGTCTTTGGTGGTGGCTGCAGTAGTTGTGGTGGCTTCAATGGCAGCCCTGGTGGCTGTGGTCTTGAGATAGGCGCATCCGGGAAGGTCTGGGAAATTCTCACAGTATTCGCGTGGTAAAGTGGTGGTTTTAACGTTATTGCCATCAGGGGTGACTGTAGTTTGAGAAGCCGCTGTGGCTGTGGTGGCTGTGATCTTGAGGTAGGCACAGCCGGGGAGGTCTGGGAAGTCCTCACAGAATTCAGGAGGCAGAGTGGTAGTTTTGACACTACTTTTCTTTGTGGCTCCAGTGGCTGCAGTGGTGGCTGTGGTCTGGAGGTAAGCACAGCCTGGCAGGTCTGGGAAGTTTTTACAGTATTCTGGTGGAAGAGTGGTTTTCCTGGGGGCCTGTGAGGCAGTGTTAGCAGTGGCGGCAGTGGTAGTGGCGGTGGTGGCGGTGGTGGCAGTGGTGGCGGTGGTGGCTGCGGTAGTGGTGGTGACACATCCCGGAAAGTCAGGAAAAGTATCACAAAAGGACGGCTTAGCAGTTGTGGCTGGAGCGCTCGTCATTGTGGTGGCGCTGGTGGCGGTGGTGGTGGGAGTGGCGGTTGTGGTGCCGGTGATGAGTTGAAGAGAGTTGCAGAGGTCAGTGTTGCAGAGACAGCCTGTTACGTTAGTGAAGCTTTGAAGACTGTCGCTTTGTTGGCAGCCCAAGGAAGCTCCGTTGGCACTTCTCTCGCACCTGGCAAGGTAGTTGAGGC
>OX387258.1:401514-404014 GCA_947562095.1 Branchellion lobata | reverse complement strand
TGATTGAAGATTGAGAGATCGAAGGATTGAAGGATTATTATTTTTATTATTATATTTTTTTATTGTTATTATTATTATTATTATTATTATTATTATTATTATTATTATTATTATTATTATTATTATTATTATTATTATTATTATTATTATTATTTTATTTTTTTTTTAATATTATTATTATTATTATTATTATTATTATTATTATTATTATTATTATTATTATTATTATTATTATTATTATTATTATTATTATTATTATTATTATTATTATTATTATTATTATTATTATTATTATTATTATTATTATTATTATTATTATTATTATTACTATTAATTTTATTTTTAATTTTTTTATTTTTATTTCTATTATTATTATTTATTTTTTTTTTCCGCCGTTTTTTCCCAGCATTAAAGAGTCATCAAGGAGCTCCTCTGACTTTCGAGTCACAGACTGCCGTGTGGGAAGGTGGTCGTGAATTTATTAATAAATCTAATAAGTTAATAATAAATGAATAATTATACTCTTGTAGTTTCTTCTCAAACCTTTCATATCTCTAATCATTTCTTTCAAACTAATTTTGCGCTATAAAAAACTTGAAACAAACTCAACTCAAAAAACAAATAAAAAAAAAGAAAATTGGTTTTTGAAGTGAATAAATTGATGTGATGAAAATGTATTAAAAAGATGTTAAGAAAAAAAAAAGAAGAATTAGTGCAGAGAAAAACACAACGGTGAATTTCTTATAAAAAAATTTTATTGAGTATGAAATGCTGG
This sequence comes from Branchellion lobata, assembly GCA_947562095.1. Lineage (NCBI taxonomy): Eukaryota > Metazoa > Annelida > Clitellata > Hirudinida > Piscicolidae > Branchellion > Branchellion lobata. Next base: position 403,239 of record OX387258.1, on the reverse strand, counting down.
TTTTTAAATTATAATCCAGAATTGACAATTTAAAAAAAGTTGCACTTGCGAAAGATTTGTGGAGGTGAAGTTAGTGGTACCGTTATATTACATTTTTGTCGGTGTTGTTTTTGTGCTTAAATCGATTTTTGGTTGTTTCTCGAAAGTCCGAAATACATTTTATACAATAAAATGATAAACTATTGATAAGCGGATACTTTTGCAATATTTTTGAGAGGTGCAATGCAGGAATATTCTTGAAATCTACAACCATGCAGTTTTTATTCATTTTTTTGATCGCTCTGTGCATTGCCGCATCTCCTGCCAAGGTTGTAACTTTCAATTATGGAATCTTTCAAATTAAGACTTTGTTGTTAAAACCCTTGTTCAAACAGCTCGCAGCAGAGCGCTCTCGAACAGTTTAATAAGAGCCATAAAAATGATTTGATTAGATTAGATTAGGCTAAACCTTTTGTGCATAACGGTGGCGACTATGCAGACGGGTTTTGAAGTTCTGACAGTTGATTGGGAGGCTTGTGAAGCTATCTGAGTGTTTTTACATTATAATGAATAATTAGATCATAGTTATTCGGAGAAATATAATTAATAATAATTAATAATTATAATTATAAATTGGATAAATATACTCAATAATTTGATAATTAAAAATTGAATAAATACAATTTGTAATATCAGTTATAAATTGAGTAACCATAACCATGTGAACTAAGTTATTATCTGTATGAGTTCATCATTTTATTTTTTAAAATTCAGGCAAATGATCTTGAGGATTCTGCCGATGAATATGGTATGGACTATGAATCCTATGACCATGATGATGAGGAACTGGATGACGATGAGGAGGAGGAGTATGATGGCTCAGGGCACAGTATGGAGTATGATGAAGATGGGGATGATGATGAAGACGATGATGAGGATGGTTTGGGGGAGGGTGATGATGAAGATTTGGATCTAGGGCATGAGGATTACGGCTACACAGTGGGTATGCCACCCTCGTCATCATCCCAGCCACTGCACCACACCTCTAATCTCACCTCATCTTATCCAATTTTATCTCATCTAATCTCATTCAATCTCATCTCATTTAGCCTAATCTTATCTAATCTAATCTCTTTTAGTCTAATCTTATCTAATCTTATCTCTCATTCTAATCAACTCAAAGAGCCGATAGATAAGTAATACAATAATAATAATTAATTTAATATAAATAATATAATAATATTATAATTCAAATAATATTCAATGATATAACAATATTCAATATTATAATAATATTCAATAATAATAATAATAATATAATAATATAATAATAATAATAATGAAAATTTCCCAGATGGACCTTGTTTTTTGGAAAGGAGCCGTTTGCAACGGCAGAAGGAGGAGGAGGAGGAGGAGGATGAGGATGAGGACAGACACATTCCGGATTGTACCAACACAGGTGACTACCGCACCAAACAGTGTCACCATGAGGAGTGTTGGTGTGTCGACACTGACAACAACGAAATAGAAAACAGCAGGCAGGTCGTCGACAATGAAGTCGACTTCCAATGCACTGGTGGGGGGGAGGAGTGGGGGTTTTGTTTTGGGGGAGGAGTGGGGGTTTTGTTTTGGGGGGGGAGGGTGGAAAAAGGGGTTTGTGTGTAGAGTGAGGAGATTTTGTTGTGGAAGTGGGTGAATGGGGAATGGGTGGATGAATGGGGGATGAGTGGCTGAATGGGGGATGGG
>OX387258.1:381514-386514 GCA_947562095.1 Branchellion lobata | reverse complement strand
CAACACACCACACCTGTACCAAACCACAACACACCACGCCACACCACCACACCACACAACACCACAACACACCACACCTGTACCAAACCACACCACACACCCTTTTCACACACACACATACACACACACACACACACACACACACACACACACACACACACACACACACACACACGCACACATCCACAGGCCACCCAGATCGGCCTTTTGAAAGCGTGTTGGTTGCACCTGTTGCTTCTGCGGCCTGTGTGTCTGCTCGACCGCCACAAGGATGTCTGGAACAACCCCATGGTACACTCCTCCTTCTTTCCTTCCTTCCTTCCTTCCTTCCTCCCTTCCTTCCTCCATTCCTTCCTCCCTTCCTTCCTTCCTTCATTCCTTCCTTCCTTCTTTCCTTCTTTCCTTCCTTCCTCCCTTCCTTCCTTCCTTCCTCCCTTTCTTCCTTCATTCCTTTCTTCCTTCTTTCCTTCCTTCCTTCCTTCCTTCCTTCATTTTTTCCTTCTTTCATTCTTCTTCACCAGGGCGACATTCCGACTGAGGTGTTGAAATGCGCAACAGGCAATGAGAACTTGCATGAGGAACATTTGGCCTACTGCAGGTTGCACACACACACACACACACACACACACACACACACACACACACACACACACACACACACACACACACACACACACACACACACACACACACAGGTCCCTCAAAAACATCATTGGTAACGATAGCAACCTCCTCTGCATCCTCCTCCTCATCGTCCTCTTCTCCCCATCACCCCCCACTCTTTCTCACCCCTCACCATCCTCTCCACCCTCCACCCTCTCCCACCCTCCACCATCCCCTCCACTTTCCACCCCCTCCTACCCTCCACTCCCCACCCCCTCCCACCCTTCACCATTCCCTCCACCCTCCACCCCTATCCACCCTCCACCCTCCACCCCCTCACACCTTTTACCTTCCACCCCCTCCCACCCTCAACCATCCCCTCCACCCTCCCACCCTCTACCTTCCACCCTTCCCCACCCTGAACTCGTTTCAAACATCCAGGTGGTGATGTTTATTACTTTTTCATCCATCCATCCATCCATCCATCCACTCATCCATCCATCCATCCACCTATCCATCCACTCATCCATCCATCCATCCATCTATTTACCCATCTATCCATCCATCCATCCATCCATCCATCCATCCATCCATCCATCCATCCATCCACCATGCAGGATAAGTACCTACTTCTTCTGAAGCACTACTTGGAAGCAAAGTTCACTTTTAAACGCTCCATTGAATTGATGGCTCGTTTGCTGCACAAGATCTGCCAACTGGATGAGCTGGTGGGTGCATGCATGCATGGGGGTGAATGACTGGATGGATGGATGAATTTATGAAAAGATGGATGAACGAATGAATGAATTGATGATGAGATGAACGAATGGATGAATGAATAAATGAATGAATGGGTGGATGAGAGGATGGATGAATGGATGAATGAGAGGATGGATAGATGGATGAAAGGATGGATGGATGGATGAATGGATGAATGGATAAATGAAGGGATGAGAGGATGGATAGATGGATGAATGAGAGGATGGATAGATGGATGAAAGGATGGATGGGAAATGTTTTGCAGGCGAGCAAGCACTCGAGCATCTTGTTGGAGGTGGACCCCAGGCAGGTGGAACCACTCATGCTCGAAATGCTTGGGGTGCAAGTCCATTCACCCCTCCACCCCTAACCTCACCTCCTTTCCCTCCCCCCCCCCCCCCTTCCCTCCCCCCCCCTTCCCTCCCCCACCCCCCTCACCCACCCCCCTCACCGCTCCTAACCTCATTCTCTGATCCCCCCTCTTCCCCCATCTGACCTTTTTTATTCTGACTCCACTCCCTGATTCCCCTCCCCCACCCTATCTTCACTCCCTCATTTCTCCTCCCCCTTTCTTGACCCCTTTTCTCGCCATTGCCTCAACCCATCATGACCTATTTATATTACCCCACGTGACCCTCATTGGTCCCCTGTGACCTTTTTATACCTTCTTTTCATTGTTATAGTTTTTTTATCTTTATAACTTGTTTCTGTTTATAACCTGCTTGTCTCACTAACCTTCTATTTATAACTCTTTTCTATTTATAGCTCTCTGATTCATCTATCTATTTATAGCTCTGCACCATCCATCTATTTATAACCACCCAAATCGACAGTTGCTTTTCATCTTTCTATGGTGGTGATGATGATGATGGTGATGATGATGATGATGATGATGAGGATGATGATGATGATGATGATGATGATGATGATGATGGTGAGGATGATGATGATGATGATGATTCCAATCACTTTCGCATCTCAACACCTCCAAGTCAACTCCAGTATTTGAACTTATCCATTCAACTTGTGTCCACTTAAATTACGTTTAATATACATATTTAATTGAAATTATAATTAAAATAATAAATAATTAAAATTATAAATATTTAAAATTATAAATAATTAAAATAACAAATAATTAAAATTATAAATAATTAAAATTATAAATAATTAAAATTATAAATAATTAAAATAACAACTAATTAAAATTTAAATATTTATTAGATAATCGTCCATTAATTGTTTTAATTAATTCGGTTAATTTAACAAATAAAATCCAACTTAAGTTTCCTTTTGAATAAACATTGGTCGATAATAAATTATTCCACTCTTCAACATTGATTCATTAACCTTATTCAATCAATTGTTTGTTTTTAATTTTATTAAATTGTTTATGTTTCTTTGTTCTTTGTTCATTTTCAACTCAACTTGTCCAAGCTAGAATTGTTTTCATAATTTTTGTGTTAATGCCACCATAATAATTTTTGTATTGTTTTGTATTGTATTTTCATTGTATTGTATTGTATTTTTATTATATTGTATTTTATTGTATTTTTATTTTATTGTATTTTATTGTATTGTGTTTTATTTTGATTGTATTGTATTGTATTGTATTGTATTGTATTGTGATGTCTTGTATTGTATTTTATTTTATTGTATTGTATTGTATTGTATTGTATTGTATTGTTTTGTGATGTCTTGTATTGTATTGTATTGTATTGTATTGTATTGTATTGTATTTTGATTGTATTGTATTGTATTGTATTGTATTGTGATGTATTGTATTGTATTTTATTGTATTGTATTGTATTGTATTGTGATTACTTTTAAGAATTGTTTATTTGTTGGATTACAAATTAAATATTCAAAATTATTTTTAATTATTTTTATTCTTTTAATTAAATTATTTTCGATCAATTTCCGACCAATTACCTTTTATAATATTTTTTTACTTCATTCCACTTTTCATGCAATTTCCACTTAAATGAACAAAAATCGGCAGTATTTTGAATAATTCGTCGTCGCTTCCAACACACACCACGTAAACTCCGCAACGCGCACTATACATATGTTATGTAATAACAACAACAATAATAATAGAATTATGTAACAACAACAATAATAATAATAGAATTGTGTAATAATAATAACAATAATAATAGAATTGTGTAATAATAATAACAATAATAATAGAATTGTGTAATAATAATAACAATAATAATAGAATTGTGTAATAATAATAACAATAATAATAGAATTGTGTAATAACAACAACAATAATAATGTGGCTTGTTAATAACAACAACAAGAATTTAAATGTGACAATAACGTTACGAGCATCAAATTGGCTGAGGACAAACAAGAGATGAGTGGTGGGGGGTTGCATAAGATTATATAGGATTAGATTAGAGTGGAGTAGGTTAGATTATATAGGATTAGATTAGAGTGGAGTAGGTTAGATTATATGAGGTTGGATTAGATTAGATTAGATTATATGAGGGTGGATTAGATTAGATGAGATTATATAAGGTTGGGTTAGATTAGATTATATGAGGTTGGATTAGATTAGATTAGATTATATGAGGTTGGATTGGATTAGATAAGATTATATAAGGTTGGATTAGATCAGATTAGATTATATAAGGTTGGGTTAGATTAGATTAGATTATATGAGGTTGGATTAGATTAGATTAGATTATATAAGGTTGGATTAGATTAGATTAGATTATATGAGGTTGGATTAGATTATATAAGGTTGGATTAGATTAGATTAGATTATATGAGGTTGGATTAGATTAGATTAGATTATATAAGGTTGGGTTACAACAGTCTGAGGCAACATTGGATTGCATTGTACTGTTGCTGCTATTGTTGTTAGGTTGCAATCGATGAATTGATGGTTAGATAGATGGATGAATGAATAGATGGATGGATGGATAGGTGGGTGGATGGATAGATAGATGGATGGTTAGATAGATGGATGGATGGATGGATAAAAAGATAGATGGATGGATGGATGGATGGATAAAAAGACAGATGGATGGATGGATAAAAAGATAGATGGATGGATGGATGGATGGGTGCAGAAGCACTCAGTGAAGGATGATGGAGTGATGATGACAACAGGGGATTACGCGTTGCTTTGTCTGCAGTGCAATGGAGAAAAGTGAATTTAATGCAGTTTAAAAGTGAATTTAATGCAGTTTAAAAGTGAATTTAATGCAGTTTAAAATTGAATTTAATGCAGTTTAAAAGTAAATTTAACGCAGTTTAAAAGTGGATTTAGTGGGAGGGGGTGTTGATAATGATTACAAACACATCAGAAGTTGAGTCGAAAGCGACCTGAAATGCTTGAAAATAAAGATCAAATCGAATATTTTTTTTGAATAATTATATTTAAAAATAATTATATTTGAAATTATTCAAAATTAATTTAATTTAATTCATATTTTTAAATAATTATTTTTTAATTATTCAAAAATACTTCATTTAAAGTTAAATTATTTGAATATTAAGTTATTTAAATAAGAATAATCGAATTATTATATTTATTAAAATATTTAAATAATTAAAATATTAATTTTAAATTAAATATTATTTAAATAATTAAAATATTAATTCTATTTAATTCCTGGTTA
>OX387258.1:356514-369014 GCA_947562095.1 Branchellion lobata | reverse complement strand
CTCTCCTCCAACACCCCCCTTTTCACCAGCTCCACCTTCCAGAATCCCCACCATCCCCTCATAAACCCTCGCTACCGATGATTTCCGAAAGTTTATACTTCCACCCACCCCCATCCTTTGACCACCCATAACTCCACCCACCCCCATCCTTTGACCACCCATAACTCCACCCACTCCATCTGTCGACCCTTTCAACTCCAATCCCCCTCCGCAACTCCCCCCCTTCCAGATAGGAACGGAGTTGATGAGGGGGGTGTCGGGGGGTGAGAGGAAGAGGACATCAATTGCTATGGAGCTTATCACCTCTCCCTCTGTCCTCTTCCTCGACGAGCCCACCACAGGACTTGATGCCAGCACCTCAATCTCTGTCATGCGCACCCTCAGGAGGTGCTGGGAGGGGGGGGTTGGATGCGGGAGGGGTTAGATGGGGGGGATCTTGGCATGAAGAAGAAGAAAGGGCGTTGGTTGGGAGAGGGTTGGCAGGGGAGGGGGGTTGGCTGGGAGGAAACAAGAGTAAAAAAGAGGAGGGAGGGGGGGGGGGGGGGAAAGAAAATCGGGTAGGAGGAGGGGGGGGGGGGGGGATTTGGATGGGGAAGACCACAAATCTTCCTACAAAATGATACTCACGAACATTTCCATGAACACCTTCCATTGCAAAGCCTTCTCAACCCCCCCCCCCCCTCTCCCCACCTTTCCCCACAACCCCCCCCCTCTCTCTCCACCTTTCCCCACAACCCCCCCCTCTCTCCCCACCTTTCCCCACAACCCCCCCCCCCTCTCTCTCCACCTTTCCCCACAACCCCCCCCCCTCTCTCCCCACCTTTCCCCACAACCCCCCCTCCTCTCTCTCCACCTTTCCCCACAACCCCCCCCCCTCCTCTCTCTCCCCACTTTTCCCCACAACCCCTTTATTTCCTCTTGAACTCTTGTTTCCAGAAGCTCACTCTTCACCAACAAATTCCCACCACACCACACAAACCCTTACCAAAAATCTTACCTGCTTTTTCTAAAATCTCACTTTTCAATTTTTACTCTCCCATAACCCCCCATAACCCCCCTAAGCCCCTCTTAACCCCCCTTAGCCCCCCTTAGCCCCCCCCCCCCCATAACCTACTTTGACACCCCCATAACCTACCCCCTCTTCCACAAACACAATCCTCCCCCACAACCCCCCCCCCAGGCTGGCAGAAAAGGGTAGGACAGTGATCTTTTCCATCCACCAACCCCGCTTTGCCATCTTCAACCTCTTCGACTCCCTTCTCCTTCTCAGCGCAGGAAGATGCATATACCACGGTAACGCTGACCTCGCCTTGGCCTACTTTGCGTCCATTGGTCCGTTGGGGGGGGGGGGGGTTGTAGAGGAGGGGAGGGGGGTTGTGAGGGGAGGAACGTTTGTGGAGGGGGGGTTAGATTGCTTTGGAGATGTATGGGTATTGTGGAGAGAATGGCTTTGTTTGTGTGTGTTTGTGTGTTTGTGTGTGTGTGTGTGTGTGTGTGTGTGTGTGTGTGTGTGTGTGTGTGTGTGTGGGTGGGTGGGTGTGTGTGTGTGTACGTTTGTACGTGTGTACGTGTATGTGTACGTGTGCGTGTACCTACCTTTACAGGACACAAGTGTGAAGAGCACAACAACCCACCCGATTTTTTTCTTGACGTCATCACATCGAGGGAACAGGAGGAGTTCAAGAGGGAGGCAGAAGGAGGGACATTAAGAAAGAGGAAGAATGCCAAACACACAGACAAGCACACAGACGACCACACAGACAAGCACACAGACGACCACACAGACAAACACACAGACAAACACACCGACAACCACACAGACAACCACACAGACAGCCACACAGACAACCACACAGAGAGCCACACAGACAACCACACAGACGACCACACAGACAACCACACAGACAACTACGCAGACAGCCACACAGACAACCACGCAGACAACCACGCAGATGAACACATGGCAATTCAAATCATTGGTGACTAAAGATTTTCAAAATGTTGACTTTAAAGTAACAAAACCACCCAACAACTACAACCACCACAACCACTACAATTACATCAACACACCAACACAACCCAACAACAACACCAACACAGCAACAACATCAACACACCAACACAACAACAACACACCAACACAACACCAACACAGCAACACAACACCAACACAGCAACAACATCAAAACCAACACAGCAACAACATCAACACTAACACAGAAGCAACACAACACCAACACAGCAACAACATCAACACCAACACAGCAACAACATCAACACTAACAAACCAACAACATCAACACCAACGGACAACAACAACACACAAATAGATGACAACAACAACGACGAAGCAGCGGCAGACGTGACAATGGTTCTCCACCAACAATTCCTCCAGTCCCCTTTCCACTCACAACTCAAACAACAACTCCAACAACTCAGCTCACAACAACATACTGACGTCCCTACCGTGCATCTCAACTACGCTGTCAACTTCCCCACTCAAGTCTCGTCACATTCTTCCTCTTCCTCTTCTTTTTCTTTATCTTCTTCTTCTTCTTCTTCTTCTTCTTCTTCTTCTTCTTCTTCTTCTTCTTCTTCTTCTTCTTCTTCTTCTTCTTCTTCTTCTTCTTCTTCTTCTTCTTCTTCTTCTTCTTCTTCTTCTTCTTCTTCTTCTTCTTCTTCTTCTTCTTCTTAATTCTCTTCTTTTTCTTCATCTTCCTATTCTATTTCCAATCGGTTAAACCCCCCTCCCCCCCCCCCAGTTGTATTACGTTTCCAAAAGGAGCGCTTTGAACATGGTTCGAAACCCTGTCGCCATAGCCTTACAGGTCACACACACACACACACACACACACACACACACACACACACACACACACACACACACACACACACACACACACACACACACACACACACACACACACACACACACACACACACACACACCATCTTCATCAACCCTTTCCAGTTTCATTAACCTTTTTCCCACCCTCTTCACCTTCCACCCTTCTTTCCCCCCCCCCCTCCCCACTTTCATCACCTCTCACCCCTCCCCCCCCCCACCCCCAGACTGTGGTGAGCATTATCACAGCACTCATAGTGGGAGTGATGTTTTTGCAGGTGAGTGATCATGTGGAGGAGTCAGCCATCCAGAACAGGTTAGCAACAGTCACCCATCCCCTCACACCTTCCTTCCCTACCCCCCTCCCTACCTCACCCACCCTTCTCTCTATCCCCCTCTCTCCCTCCCCTTCACCCCTCCACCTCCCTTCTCCCCCCCTCCCCCATTTACCAGCCCCTTTCCATTATTTTTTTATTTTTTTATTTTTCACTTTTTTTCATTTATTCTTCTCGATTATAGACAACAAAAAAGCAACACAGCAGAAACATCAACATAACAACAACTTAACAACACAACAACAACACAACAACAACAACAACAACAACTCAACAACACAACAACAACAACAACCACGACAACAACAACAACACAACAACAACAACAACAACACAACAACAACAACACAACAACAACAACACAACAACAACAACAATACAGACAAGGCGCATTCTTTTTCGTCACTGTTAACCAAATGTTCAGCTCTCTGTCGGCTCTGGAAATCTTCATCAAACAGAAGTCCATATTCATGTCAGTGCCCCGCCCATCAGTTATCCTACTTGCTACTGGCGGCCCCTTCTACGCTAACTATTGCAAAGTTACTTATTACGAAGTTGATTATTACGAAGTTGATTATAACAAAGTTAATTATAACAAAGTTAATTATAATAAAGTTAATTATAATAAAGTTAATTATAACAAAGTTAATTATAATAAAGTTAATTATAATAGGCAATCGTCAAACTAATTATTAAAACAAGGTGGAGCATTTAATGAGCTTACCTCTCTGGAATACCATCATCATCATCATCATCATCATCATCATCATCATCATCCTCATCATCATCATCATCATCATCATCAGCATCATCACCATCATCATCATCATCAGCATCATCATCATCATCATCCTCATCATCCCCACCACAGACACGAGAACGCCTCAGGTTACTACCGGGTGTCAGCCTACTTCGTGGCGATGGTGTTCTGTGACGTCATCCCCATGAGGATTCTCCCCTGCGTCTGCTTTTCCATCATCAGCTACTTCATGCTTGGTAGCCCCCCCCCCCATCCTTTCTTCTCCCCCCCCTCCCATCTTTTCCCCCATCCCACCCACCACCCTCACAGCCCTTTCCCCCCCTTTCACTCATCTTCTTCCACATATCTTTCCAACTCTTTCACCCATTTCTTTTATTTTCTAATGGGTTTTTTATCCATTCATCTCTCAACATTCCACAATCCATCCAACCACCCTCAACCCCTCACCAACCCCCTCTCAACCCCCAATCCACCCAACCCCCTCTCAATCCCCAATCCACCCAACCCCCTCTCAATCCCCAATCCACCCAACCCCCTTTAAACAGGTTTTCAGATGTACGCCCACAAGTTTTTCATCTTCCTGCTGGGAGTCTTGCTCACCAACCTTACAGGCACGCACGCACCCACACACACACTCTCACACACACACACACACACACACACACACACACACACACACACACACACACACACACACACACACACACACACACACACACACACACACACACACACACACACACACACACATACACACACACACACACACACACACACACACATACACACACACACACACACACACACACACACACACACACACACACACACACACACACACACACACACACACACACACACACACACACACATACACACACACACACACACACATACACACACACACACACACACACACACACACACACACACACACACACACACACACACACACACACACACACACACACACACACACACACACATACACACACACACACACACACACACACACACACACACACACACACACACACACACACACACACACACATACACACACACACACACACACACACACACACACACACACACACACACACACACACACACACACACACACACACACACACACACACATACACACACACACACACACACACACACACACACACAGGCACAGCACTGAGTCTCTTTTTCAGCTCCTCTTTCACGGTCATTGCTCTCGCCAACCTGGTCACAACTCTGTGGTACATTCTCATGATGGTGGGGGGGTTGTGTGGTTTGGGGGGAATAAGGGAGGGGGGGTTGTGTGGTTTGGGGGGAATAAGGGAGGGGGGTTGTGTGGTTTGGGGGGAATAAGGGAGGGGAGGTTGGGGGAATCATGGAAAAGAGGGGGGAGTGTGGAAGGGTAGTTATGTGGGGGAGTTGTGGGAGGTGTAGAGTATTTGTGTGTATGTTTCATGCACACACACACACACACACACACACACACACACACACACACACACACACACACACACACACACACACACACATACACACACACACACACACACACACACACACACACACACACACACACACACACACACACACATACACACACACACACAGCTGTTCGGAGGCTTCCTCGTCAACTTGGATACCGTCGTTGTGTGGCTGCGATGGATCAAATACTTCAGCCTCATTCGCTATGGATTCAATGTGACTCATCCATCCACCCACCAATCTTTCCATTCATTCATGCATCCATCTATCCACCAATCTATCCATCTATCAATTCTCATCCACCCATCCATCTATCTCTTTATCCTTTCATCTACCCATCCACCCACCCATCCATCCCTCCATCCATCCATCTCTCCATTCATCCATCCCTCCATTCATCCATCTCTCCATCCATCCATCCCTCCATTCACCCATCCACCCACCCATCCATCCCTCCATCCATCCATCCCTCCATTCATCCATCCCTCCACCCACCCATCCATCCCTCCATCCCTCCATTCATCCATCCATCCATCCCTCCATTCATCCATCCATCAGATCTTGGCCATTAACGAGCTGCAAGACTTGACACTTTATACCAATAAAACAGCTGATCCGTATGTCCCCCGCCCTCCTTCTCTTCTCTTTCCTCTTCTTTATCATCATTTTCCTAATCATCACCATTATCCTCTTCATCATCATCGTCCTCTTCATCATCATCACCCTCCTTCTTATCTTATATTTGTTATTTTCATCATCATCATCATCATCATCATCATCATCATCATCATCAACATCATCATCATCACCATCATCATCACCATCATCATCACCATCATCATCATCATCATCATCATCATCATCATCACCATCATCATCATCATCATCATCACCATCATCATCATCATCATCATCATCATCATCATCATCATCATCATCATCATCATCATCATCATCACCACAGGAAGGGCGGTAGCAAGGTTCTGGACAGCTTGAAAATAGCACACGACAGTCCTTGGGACCTGTGGAGCAATGTGGTGGCACTACTGCTCATCATCATCATCGTCCTCTTCCTCACCTACCTGCAACTCCGTAGAACCCCCAAACACAAGTAGAAGGCTCTTGTACTACTTCCTCCTTGTACTACTTCCTCCTTGTACTACTTCCTCCTTGTACTACTTCCTCCTTGTACTACTTCCTCCTTGTACTACTTCCTCCTTGTACTACTTCCTCCTTGTACTACTTCCTCCTTGTACTACTTCCTCCTCGTACTACTTCCTCCTTGTACTACTTCCTCCTTGTACTACTTCCTCCTTGTACTACTTCCTCCTTGTACTACTTCCTCCTTGTACTACTTCCTCCTTGTACTACTTCCCCCTTGTTCTACTTCCTCTTTGTACTACTTCCTCCTTGTACTACTTCCCCCTTGTACTACTTCCTCCTTGTACTACTTCCTCCTTGTACTACTTCCTCCTTGTACTACTTCCTCCTTGTACTACTTCCTCCTTGTTCTACTTCCTCCTTGTACTACTTCCCCCTTGTTCTACTTCCTCTTTGTACTACTTCCTCCTTGTACTACTTCCCCCTTGTACTACTTCCTCCTTGTACTACTTCCTCCTTGTACTACTTCCTCCTTGTACTCCTCCTTGTACTACTTCCTCCTTGTACTACTTCCTCCTTGTTCTACTTCCTCTTTGTACTACTTCCCCCTTGTTCTACTTCCTCTTTGTACTACTTCCTCCTTGTACTACTTCCTCCTTGTACTACTTCCTCCTTGTACTACTTCCTCCTTGTACTACTTCCTCCTTGTACTACTTCCTCCTTGTACTACTTCCTCCTTGTACTACTTCCTCCTTGTACTACTTCCTCCTTGTACTACTTCCTCCTTGTACTACTTCCTCCTTTTACTACTTCCTCCTTGTACTACTTCCTCCTTGTACTACTTCCTCCTTGTACTACTTCCTCCTTGTACTACTTCCTCCTTGTACTACTTCCTCCTTGTACTACTTCCTCCTTGTACTACTTCCTCCTTGTACTACTTCCTCCTTGTACTACTTCCTCCTTGTACTACTTCCTCCTTGTACTACTTCCTCCTTGTACTACTTCCTCCTTGTACTACTTCCTCCTTGTACTACTTCCTCCTTGTACTACTTCCTCCTTGTACTACTTCCTCCTTGTACTGTACTCAACACTGCACCAAAATACTGTACCACACCTTTGTTATACTTGTACTTCATTTTTTTACTAAAACCTTGCGTTTTTACTCATTAATCTTCAATCGCAAATCTTCACTAATCTGTAATTACTAATCTTCACTAATCTTTAATCACTAATCTTCAATAATCTGTTTTTAATCCCACTAATCATGCTAATCTAATCATTGGTCTTCCGAGCCAACCACGCTTGAAAGGCCTCCATGCACCCCTAACTGAGATTCAGGCCATAATTTTCATTTTCAAATGTTTCTTCATAATCGGAAAATGACCAATTTTTAGCCGTTGAATAAACACTTTCACCGGAAAAGGATTTTTACTGAAGCACCTTTGAAAATAGTGCCAAAGGCGCCTCACAAAGTTTTTGATTAGATTAGATTAAGCCATCAGCTTAAAGCTCTTAATAAACTCAATTTAACTTTGTATATCTCCAGTTCGTACCTGTTTTTGAACAGTGCAGTCAAAGCCTTGGTTAGATTAGATTCACGTCTGCCTTGTTTGTCGTCTGCGGTCGAGTCAATAGTGCGTTTGACGCCCTAAAGCCCCAGGGTTCGATTCCAACCAAGCCCACGTTTGAGTTGCGAAAAGCGGCAATTCAATTAAAGAACAGACGCCGTGCTAGAGTGTCCAGTCCTCTAGTAGCCCACAGCGGGTAAAACCGTTTCCATGGGAGCGCCTCTGAACATAGTGCTGAAGGGTGCTTTGAAATGTATAAAGAAGATTAGATTGGATTGTAGTAGATTATTGAAATGACACGCGAAGGATTTTATTAACTTTGTTAATTTTATTAACTGATCAGTGTGGCGACAAGGCAAAAAATGACTTTAAACCACTTATGAAACAGCAAAGAAATATTTAATCATATTTATAAAATGCCCGAAAAAGCAAATATATTTTCTAAAATTAAATAATCTTTTCTGAAGTTTGATAGGAAATGATAGTCGAAACGTTGCTTAACTACAAATCCGAAAACCGAAAAGTTTCTAAAGAGTGAAACACAGCGGCAAGGTTAAAAGTGAACCGAGATAGAAACACTTTGTGAGGCTTGATGACCTGTGATTTGATGGAAAATTCCTTATAATATTGTGACGTCAAATTGACGTCAAAGTTAAATAAATTCATAATGAATTTAAAACCAATTTATAAATTAAAAAAATAAAAATTCAATTGTTAATAACTAAAAGTAAAATATTCGCGAGGAAGTGAAAAGGTTGCGAAGATGAAAAGTCAGCAGACGGCAAGTTGCAAGGGCACGAGAAAGGCCCTAATACGGGAGTATGGAAGATGTGGTGGAAGGTGACATTACACGTGGCAACATTACGTGGGAGGATGGTGGAACATTACACGTGGCAACATTACGTGGGAGGATGGTGGAACATTACACGTGGCAACATTACGTGGGAGGATGGTGGAACATTACACGTGGCAACATTACGTGGGAGGATGGTGGAACATTACACGTGGCAACATTACGTGGGAGGATGGTGGAGCATTACACGTGGGAACTATACGAAGACTTATTTATTATGATATTATTATGATATTATTATGATATCATTATGATATTATTATGATATTATTATGATATTATTATGATATTATTATGATATTATTATGATATTATTATGAGGACTTATTTATTATGATATTATTATGATATTATTATGATATTATTATGATATCATAATGATATTATTATGATATCATTATGATATCATTATGATATTATTATGATATTATTATGATATTATTATGATATTATTATGATATTATTATGATATTATTATGATAATATTATGATATCATTATGATATTATTATGAAATTATTATGTTATTATTATGATATTATTATGATATTATTATGATATTGTAATATTGTTATATAATTAAAGATATAAACGTAATAATTATAGAGACAATTTTTCTTAAATTAAAAATTAAAAATTAAAAAAAATAAAAATGAAAAAAAAAATAATATAAATAATAATAATAATATTAGTAATAATAAAGATAATAATAATAATAATAATAATAATAATAATAATAATAATAATAATAATAATAATAATAATAATAATAATAATAATAATAATAATGAAAATAATAAAGACTATGATTATGATAATAATGATTAAAAATATTACGTAGACTTAATATAAAAATATTATTACTATACGATGCGTAATAATTCCCAATTGGATGGTTATAAGAGGACTAATTATCAATTGTGACGTCACGTAATTGGGCGTGAATAAGAAACATCGGAGCCACAAGAGTGGCCGGTAATCAGCAGAGTTCGGAACACAAGAACAGGCACCCAAGGTTGATTAAGCAGTACCCAATTAAATAATTAATCAACTGGTTAATTGGAAATTCACTTAATTGGGTGATTCTTAATTGGGTGATTCTTAATTGGGTGATTCTTAATTGGGTGATTCTTAATTGGGTGATTCTTAATTGGGTGATTCTTAATTGGGTGATTCTTAATTGGGTGATTCTTAATTGGGTGATTCTTAATTGGGTGATGCTTAATTGGGTGATTCTTAATTGGGTGATTCTTAATTGGGTGATTCTTAATTGGGTATTTGTTCAATTGGCTGTTAAATAACTCACTTAACCATTGTGAATATAAATAATTAATAATTATCTACTGAATTCTCCACACCACACCACACCACACCACACCACACCACACCACACCACACCACACCACACCACACCACACCACACCACACCATACCACACCACACCACACCACGCCACACTACACCACACCACATCACACCACACCACACCACGCCACACCACACCACACCACACTAAACCACACCACACCACACTACACCACACCACACCACACCACACTTAACCACACCACACCACACCACACCACACCACACCACACCACACCACACCACACCACACCACACAACACCACATAACACCCAACCACCCTAAACACCATCTCACCACACCCCTTCATCCTAACCCCGTTTGTCACTCACTACCCTCACAACCCCTTTTTCCTCTTGCAACTCCCCCCTTTCACAACTCTCCCCTCCTTACAACCCCCACACGCCATCTAGCGAGTGGATGTGTTGAACTGGGCGAAGAAGGCGGGAGAAGGTTGGTTGGATGTGAAGTCGTGGTTGAGGAAGAGTTGTTGTTGTCGTTGCAACGCCGCCATGTTCTTGTTGTCGTCTGCCAACTGCCTCTGCATCATCCTCCTCCTCTCTTCCTCCTCCCGAGCCATCAGCGCCACCGCCCTTGCCTGTGGTTGTCATGGTGATGATGAGGATGATGATAATGATGATGATGCTGATGATAATGATGATGATGATGAGGATGATGATGATGATGATGATGATGATGATGATGATGATGATGATGATGATGATGATGATGATGATGATGGTTGTGGTGGTTGTCATAGTGATGAAGATGATGATGATGATGGTTGTGGTGGTTGTCATGGTGATGATGAAGATGATGATGATGATGATGATGATGATGATGATGATGATGATGATGATGATGATGCTGATGATGATGATGATGATGATGGTGGTGGTGGTTGTCATAGTGATGATGACGATGATGATGATGATGATGGTGATGATGATGATGATGATGATGATGATGATGATGATGATGGTGGTGGTGGTTGTCATAGTGATGATGACGATGATGATGATGGTTGTGGTGGTTGTCATAGTGATGAAGATGATGATGATGGTTGTGGTGGTTGTCATAGTGATGAAGATGATGATGATGATGGTTGTGGTGGTTGTCATAGTGATGAAGATGATGGAGTCGTGACTATTGTTACTTTTATTCTCATACTAATAATACTTATTATAAGTATTATAACTATTAATAATATTAGTATTTTTTTTATTATAATCAGCACTATCATTATTATTACTATTATTATTATTATTATTATTATTATTATTGTTATTATTATTATTATTATTATTATTATTATTATTATTATTAATATTATTATTATTATTATTATTATTATTATTATTGTTATTATTATTATTATTATTATTATTATTATTATTATTATTATTATTATTATTATTATTATTGTTATTATTATTATTATTATTATTATTATTGTTGTTCCCATTGTTATTGTTGACAGGCACCTGAGCCAGCTGTTGGTTGTCATGTTCCTGTTGCAGATTCGCCTCCTCGCAACGCCTCTTCTGCAACATTGTTGTTGTTGTTGTTGTTGTTATTGTAGTTTTTATTGTAGTTGTTGTTTATATTTTTGTTTGTTATGTTGTTGTTGTTGTTTTTTTTAATGTTTGTGTTGTTTTTGTTTATTTTGTGAAAAAAAACCAACAACAGAAACATAAAATAGAACAACAATATCAACACTAAAAACATCAACAAAATCAACAGCAACATCAACAACACCAACTTGCAACTCGTTTCGTTGAATTTCCTGTTGTCTCCTCACTTCTGCCACCTCTGCCTCGGTCATACCCTTCCAGCTGACCGTGTGCGTGTGTGTTTGTGTGTGTGTGTGTGTGTGTGTGTGTGTGTGTGTGTGTGTGTGTGTGTGTGTGTGTGAGTGTGTGTGTGTGTGTGCGTGTGTGTTTGTGTGTTTGTGTCTGTGTGTGTGTGTGTGTGTGTGTGTGTGTGTGTGTGTGTGTGTGTGTGTGTGTGTGTGTGTGTGTGTGTGTGTGTGTGTGTGTGTGTGTGTGTGTGTGTGCGTGAGTCCCACCCACCGGTCAGGCATGACTCTATGGAAGCCAAAAGCGCTAGTGGCTGCTTCAGGATTTTCGGTCAAAAAATCGCCATACAAGTGGTTTGCAATCTCCGTCCTGTGTGTGTGTGT
>OX387258.1:339014-346514 GCA_947562095.1 Branchellion lobata | reverse complement strand
TATTTTTAATGGTTAAATTATTATTCATTTTTTTTGAATAATTTTTTCTTTGATAATTTTTTTCATATATTTAATTAAAATTTTTATTTTTGAAATTATTTTCATTATTTTTAAATTAATTTTATTATTATTCATTTTCTTATAATAATAATAGTGATAACAATGATAAGAATGGGAATACCATGGTTATTATTATTTATATTATCAATTTATCATGTTGTTATATGATTATTATTATTATTTCAATCATTATCATTAAAAACCATAATAGTAACAACAATAATAAAAATTTAAATAATAATAACAATAATGATAATAATAATAATAATAATAATAATAATAATAATAATAATAATAATAATAATAATAATAATAATAATAATAATAATAATAATAATAATAATAATAATAATAATAATAATAATAATAATATAATAATATAATAATATTAATAATAATGATAATAATAATAATAATAATAGTAATAATAATAATAATAATAATAATAATAATAATAATAATAATAATAATAATAATAATAATAATAATAATAATAATAATAATAATAATAACAATAACATGGGGGGATGCAGACGAGGACACGTTGGTGGGGTGGGTGGGTTTCTTTTTTCTGTGCGCCTTCTTCCTCCTCACCGGCCTTGTCCTCTTTGCCACGGTGGCTTGGGGGGTTTGGGTGGTTTGGGGGGTTTGGGGGAGGGGGTTTGAGTGTTTTTGGGGGAGGGGGTTTGAGTGTTTTTGGGGGAGGGGGTTTGAGTGTTTTTGGGGGTTTCCAAAAGTGGCCACTATAATTTTATTCTTATTATATTGGGGGGTTTTTGGGTGTGTTTGGGGGATGTTTGGGGGTGATCATCATCATCATCATCATCCTCATCATCATCATCATCATAATCATCCTCATCATCATCATCATCATCATCATCATCATCATCATCATCATCCTCATCATCATCATCAACACCACCATCACAGCTCATCAACATTAGCAACGGCCTCACCACCAACGAGATGGCCAACTGGAGACGCTACACCTATCTCCATGACAACACCGGGTTATTCCACAACCCCTTCCACAAGGGACCACTCCAGAACCTCATGGACTTCTTGGGAATCGAACCTGGGGCGCAGGGGGCAAATGACGTCAAGAAGCGCAGTGCTGTGCACATGGTGTGACACATAAGCAAAATGCTTACGCCCGCCTGGATCATTTAAAATAATTGTTTTAATTATTTATTTTTGCAATTTACGCAACGTTAATACGGATGAATAAGGGGGAGGATTCAATTAATGGATAATAATAATAATAATAATAATAATAATAATAATAATAATAAAATGAACAAAACACTAATGCATTCCTGGTGCATCCAATGTTTCTTCATGGTTGTCATCTTCCTCCTCTTTTTCCTCTCATACCTCCTCGATGTACAAAAACATTTTTCCAGTCGTGCCATCCCAACAATCACTGTACTTTATACTTTTCTTACCACCTCCTTCATAATTATTTTCAAATCTTATTGTCTTTTTTCTTCTTTTTCTTATATCTGGACTGTTTTGTCAAGTTGTCCAACATAAACCCCTCAAACAACGCAACCCCCCTCACCTCACGACTCACAAGGACCTTTTAACGGTAATAAACCAGCGCTAAACAAACGTCTTTACAGACGTTCCGAGTTGGAGGCTGCAGTAGAGATTGAAGATCAAGATTCAATCAAATTCGGATTAAGACTTTCTTAATCCACCCCTGTGGCATAATGGTTAGCAAGTTCTCTTTAAATCATAAGGCTCAGGGTTCGATTCCCAGTTAAGGTCAAGTTCCACCTCAGACAATGAACAGACGCCACGCCAGAGTGCCCGGTCTCTTGGTAGTCTGCAGCAGGTAAAACAATTTCCCGGGGGAGCGCTTTCGAACATAATGCTAGGGAGCTATACAAATGATTAGATTAGATTATGAGACCAGATTAGTACGGCGATGTGACTGAGACACAGGGCAATCGAGATTGAAGTTTATTAGAAGTTTCAATCTTCGTCTCCTTGGTAACAGCACATCACTGCAGTGACGTCAGCAGCAGCAGCAGCAGACGTCGCGTCTACTTCAGCTTCTTCTTGGGCCTCACCTGCAGTGCCAAAGCAGTACGCACGTTGGTGATGATAATAATAATAATAATAATAATAATAATAATAATAATAATAATAATAATAATAATAATAATAATAATAATAATAATAATATTATTATTATTACCTTATTATATAGCAATTTTATGTCAATAGTGAAGGAAAGAAGAAAGATGTGATATATGAATATCTTTCAATGGATGAGTGGATTGCGAGCATGAGCTGATAAAGGGATAGAGTAGGTTGGTTGGGGATGAATGAATGGATGTCAGTGGATGGAAAGATGTTGGTGAATGGATGCATGGATGTTGATTGATGGATGAATGGATGTTACGCAACCTGGCTGGTTCTTCCACACTTCTTCTTGCGGCAATTGGTGGCCCTGGGACCCAGACGAGCATAACACCTGGAGGCATGACCCCATCAACAAGCCATCCACGCATGCAACACACACACACACACACACACACACACACACACACACACACACACACACACACACACACACACACACACACACACACACACACACACACACACACACACACACACACACACACACACACACACACACACACACACACACACACACACACGTGGTGGAAAAGGAACATATCAGGTGGATAACTTGTACTCAAGCAAGTGGAAATATAAATAGTAAGTGATCAAAAATGATTAACAATATAAAAACATGATTAACAATAATGAAAAATGATTAACAATATAAAAACATGATTAACAATAATGAAAAATGATTAACAATATAAAAACATGATTAACAATAATGAAAAATGATTAAAAATAAACAAAAAGATGAACAACAAACAAACAAAATGCCTCAGTTGTTTGTTCTGGCGTTTTAAAAGTGGATTCATAAATATAAATGAGCAAACAACAATGAATGAGGAAGGAGTGAGTGGAGGATGAAATTAGTGAGTGATGTGAAGATGGAGTGGGTGAGTGAGTGAGTGAGGACAAAATAAGCAAGAGGAGGATGGGTGAGTGAGTGAGTGAGTGAAGAGGACAAAATAAGCGAAGGGAGGATGGGTGAGTGAGAGAAGAATGAAGAAGTGGATGAAGGAAGGATGAAGCAAGTGAGGGAAAACTCACTTCCTGCAGATCATCTTGTCGCAGTTGTACTTTTGAGCCAGTTGTCGGAGAGACGGTTCAATGATTCCTCCCCTCAGTCGCAACACCAGGTGGAGTGTCGACTCTGTGGGAGAGTGACAGTGGTGGCCATGTGGTGATCGAGTGATCAATTTAATCATCAGGTAGCTAATTAAATGTTGAGGAGTGGTGATGAAGGAATTTAAACTCATTATGATTATCAATTGCAACTAATTGATTAATTTGATGTTTAATTGCTCATTATTGAGAAAGTGAGCATGGAATAACTCAAAAGTTCTTCAGTTTTCTAGTTTGGAGAAAGCAGGTGTTTGATCTATTTTAGACTATGTCTTATTTATGCACTAAATAATAATTAAATTGTATCACTTGAATTTTTAGTTGAAACAATGGCGACAACCTTTCTGGATGTTGTAATCACTCAAGGTGCGCCCATCCTCGAGTTGCTTGCCGGCGAAGATCAGACGCTGCTGGTCTGGAGGAATGCCCTCTTTGTCCTGAATCTTCGACTTGACATTCTCGATTGTGTCACTCGGTTCCACCTCAAGGGTGATTGTCTTACCTGTCAGTGTCTTCACAAAGATCTGCATCTGGATGGAGTGTTCTAGAAATGAATAAATCTATATTCACATCACTGAGATAACCATGCTCTATTAGAGCCGAGCTCAATAAATGTTAAAAGCTGATTTTTGATTGGAATGGATATTTAAAAAAAGATTTTAAGTTAAAACTATTTTGAAATTTTTTTTAATGTCTACCTTACAATTTTTATATGAGTTTTATTTTGTAACACAAATAAACGTGCTTAAGACACACGCTCGATTTCGTGACGTTACTCAAAATTTAATGATCAGAACATTGATAATAAAATTAATATTATAAAACTAAAATTGTCATTTCACAAATATTCTGAAAGCAATTTCAAGTCTAATTCACTTAACATCTCAATCGACATCGCCATCTCACCTTCACGGGAAACAGAACTAAAAAGAAAAATAAGTCACTTTAATATGATACATCAAGCTCGAAAAATTAATATATATACAAAAAGTACTCAAAATAAATAAACTTCAATAAAAATGATAATGAAATTATGGATGATTTTTTCAGCAACTTTAAAAACCCTAGCTGATTTTACACCTTACCATTAGCTCTAAATGATATCTGGCTCTTCTTGGGGCTATCTTGCGTTAAAAATTGAGCTTTTAATGTTGTGGGACTTACATATTTTTAATTTTAATCTTTTGAAAAAATTTTTTGGGTACATGAAATCTTGAAATATTTATATTGGGTTTAGCTTTCAGCAACAGATTTTTTGCAATTTTACTTCTGTCTACGTTGTGACAATTTTACAAGTTGAATTTATGGAAATCAGGAATTGAATTGTTTATTTATTTTTGATAAAAAATTTATTTCCCTTCTTCTACGATCCATCAACCACTTGAATTTTAACTTAATTCATTTAACTTTTACAATATTTAAACTTTTCAATTTTGACATCATGGCAACAACATCGGCGTCTACAACAACTTTCGACTCTAGCGCCAAGAAGAGTTGGACACAGAGCACCTCACTGCTCACCAACGCCCCCGGCAACACCAGCCTTTTCTTCCAACCCGGCACCCAGCTGGGTGCTCCTTCAATTGCTCATAACCACAGCTCCTTCTACAACAACAACCATCTCTACAACGCCAACTCAAACTTCAAGTTCTACAACAATAACAACAACTTGTACACCAACAACACTCACCACCACAACAACATTTACAACAACAACAGCCACAACACCGCCTCTCAACTCACCCTTCCCCCCATGATTCGTCTCGCTACCCCCATTGTGACTTATAGCCCCTACATTCCCCCCCCACCCCTTCTCAACCCCCCCATCAACAACCCACCCACCAACAACCCCCCCACCAATAAGCTCCTTAAGGGACACTACAATCAAAAGGTGCCTCACTTACATTGCTTTATTATTATTTTTTTTATTATTTTCATTACTATTGTTATCATTACTTTTTATTTTAATATTATTATTGTTATAATAATTATTATTATTATTTTCTTAAAATATGCATATTAATATTTATTTATGTTTTTATCAGTTTTATTCTCATTTATCTTATTATTTTTATCAATATTATTTTTATTTTTATTATTATCATCATTTTCAGTATCATATAATGCATCATCAAAGGATTTTTTACCTGTTCACACCTAGTGCTTCATTTTTCTGTTCATTATTCTGCCTTTTATGCTTTCTTATTATTATTATTTTTTTTTTAATGATTTATTATTATTTTTATTTTTTATTTTTATTATCATTTTTATTATTATTATTATTTTATTGTTATTATTTTATTATTATTATTTTTTTATTATTATTTTATTATTATTATTTTTCATCACCTCATTGTTAATATTAGTGTTATAATAATAATAATAATTATTATTATTATTTTTATTATTATTATTATTATTTTCATTATTATTTCTTTATTATTATCATCATTATTATTATTATTACTCTTTATTGTTATTTTTTTGTTTATTATTACTGTTTTTAATTTATGAGCTTTTACGAATTTAATTTCATTGATTCCATCTCGTGCATCTCCATTGAATTGTTTTTTCATTTTCATTTTCATTTTTATTATTTTTATTTTCATTATTCTTATTTTCATTATTCTTATTTTCATTATTTTTATTTTCATTATTCTTATTTTCATTATTCTTATTTTCATTATTTTTATTTTCATTATTCTTATTTTCATTATTTTTATTTTCATTATTCTTATTTTCATTATTTTTATTTTCATTATTTTTATTTTCATTATTTTTATTTTCATTATTTTTATTTTCATTATTCTTATTTTTATTATTCTTATTTTCATTATTTTTATTTTCATTTTTTTTATTTTTATTATTCTTATTTTCATTATTTTTATTTTCATTATTCTTATTTTCATTATTTTTATTTTCATTCTTTTTATTTTCATTCTTTTTATTTTCATTATTCTTATTTTCATTATTCTTATTTTCATTATTTTTATTTTCATTATTTTTATTTTCATTATTCTTGATTTCATTATTTTTATTTTCATTATTTTTATTTTCATTATTCTTATTTTCATTATTTTTATTTTTATTATTCTTGTTTTTATTTTTATTATTTTCATTTTCATCATTTTCATTTTCATTATTCTTATTTTCATTATTTTTATTTTCATTATTCTTATTTTCATTATTTTTATTTTTTAAATTTTATTTCATAATTTTATTTATTATTATTATTATTTTTCATAATTCTTTATTTATTTTTATTTATTTTTTTAATCTTTCAAATAACCATTTTTCATCCTGATTCCTCCGTCATATCTCCATCACCTCAGGCATGTTTGTCTCAATTAACAGCAACCAATGACTCTGCACTGTTCGAACCTCATTAAGATTAACACCCACAAATTGAGGCTTCAATCGCTCTGTTTGATACAATACAATACAATACGATACATTACAATGCAATATAATACAATACATCACAATACAATACATTACAATACAATACAATACATTACAATGCAATACATCACAATACAATACATTACAATACAATACAATACATTACAATGCAATACATCACAATACAATACATTACAATACAATACAATACAATACGAGACATTACAATACAATATAATGAAATACATCACAATACAATACATTACAATAAAATACAATACGATACATTACAATACAGTACAAAACAATACAATACAATACGATATAATACTATACAATATAATACAATACAATACAAATATTATTATAGCGGCATTAACCCCGTAGAGTTACGAAGCCACATTTTTGATTACACAAGCTTAATCACTTCAATCACTTCACACTGGAGAGTTCAACTTGAATGATTGAGTGAAGAAATGAATGAATGAATGAATGAATGAGGAAATTAATTAATGAATGAATGAGGAAATGAATGGATGAATGAATGAAGAAATGAATGAAAGAATGAATGAATGGATGGCTGAATGGATGGCTGAATGAACAATTTGAGTAGCGCCCAATATTAATTATGGTCTATCCAATTACTCCATCCGGTCATTTCGTC
The DNA here is from genome assembly GCA_947562095.1 of Branchellion lobata. NCBI lineage: Eukaryota > Metazoa > Annelida > Clitellata > Hirudinida > Piscicolidae > Branchellion > Branchellion lobata. The sequence continues at coordinate 339,127 of OX387258.1, read as the reverse complement.
CTCATTCATCACCACCACCTCCTCAATTGATCACTCAACGCCAACTTCAAACCGTCCAAACATCATCCAACAGCTTTTCAGCCCTTTTTCTCGCACCTCCGATGATTTATTAT
>OX387258.1:294014-319014 GCA_947562095.1 Branchellion lobata | reverse complement strand
TGCTGCGTACACTTCAACTTCTCCATTTTTCAATGAATATTTCCGTTCAGTGCTTCGAGTGTGCACATTTGTGTACATACCCTCCTCATCTTTCAAATGAAGCTATTTTTTGTGCATCATGAACATGGGGCGTGTTTAAGGATTAAGTTTTCGATAATAAAACTGAACTTCACTCCAGCCTCGCTCCTGTCGTCTGCAGTCAACCAGGCTGTGAAACATTATGTCCAAGGTTCGATTCCTGGCTAGACCCAAGCTTGAGTTTTGAAAGCGGAAACTCAAGTGAAGAACCGACGCCGTGCCAGAGTGTCCAGTCCTCTAGTAGCCCACAGCGGGTAAAACCGTTTCCATGGGAGCGCCTTTGAACAACGTGTGTGAGGAAACTGTAAGGATGCATAGCTCAGATGAGGTCAGATCGTCCTTCTTGCTTCATTTCCTGTCTCCGTAGATTTCCCATCTGGTACGTCATTTGTACAGAGTTTTCAACTGTAGGCAGGTGAGTTGGGAGTGGTGGTGTTTGTTTATTTGTTCATTTGTTTATTTATTATTATTTTTTGAAGTTTTATATTTATTTATTTATTTATTTATTTATTGTTTGTGTGTGTTCTTTCCTTGCAGTGTATAGTATCACTTCATCATTGAGTAAAACTTCCCAAAGACAAAAAAATGTCTCCTCCTAAGTGATCCTAGTCTGTAAGTTCATATTTTTTTATTGCGATTTTGATAATTAATGAGTTAATATTTTTGCTTTTTTTTCATTACTCATTCCATCTCTTGTTTCATTTTTTGAAACAATGAAGCGCTTCAAATCTCAGCGCTAAATACAAAAAAGGTTTACAGTTTTGCGACAGTGCTTCTATGGAGCGGTAGATGCGACATGTTGGGCTGACTGGTTTGAATAAAGTATAATTAACTGGTGTCATGACAAAAAGGAAACTTAGGCATATAAACTTTGAAGAACTATTCACGGCTTTGGACCAGTTTGTCGGTTCGCATGTGCGTTTTATCGCGAGGTGGCTACGGTTTATTCTGTTGTCGCCTAGTTGTGAGTATTACCAATGCAATAGTTAGGTTCAATTTGTGGTGTTTATTAAATTATCTTTAACAGAATTTTTAATATAAATAATCCAACAGGCAAATTAAGTTTTTGTTTATGCAGTCCCGTTCAAACGGATTTATATTTCATCCAAATTCAATTTTTTGCACTTCAAGGGTTCAAAAGATTGATGACAGAGGAGGCGCTCTTCGTTTGTTGAGTGCTCGAGAGGGTTGTCAGGCAGATGATGGAGGCTTTCTAGTGCATCTGCCACCAATGAACAGGGCCGCCTTCAAATTAGGTTTCTTTTTTCATAGTTTTTAGTCAAAATTTTCTTACTTTTTCATAATTTTTAAACTATCAATTTTTTTCTATATATCACTTTTTTAGCTAGTCGTAATTTACTTAGTGAGTCTTGAGTTGGAAATGTCAAGCTTCTAACTTTAAAACTCTAGTACCTTCTATTATTATCTTATTCATTTATTCATTTTTTCATTCATTCTCCTACATCACTCATTTTCCTATTTATTCACTCATTCTTCCATTCTTCCATTCGTTGACACCACACCAACTATGACCCAGGTAACAGCTATGACTTCATATGCCAGTGCAGCGTCATTCTCCGAGAAGTGAGACTCACTGTTGTCAACTTCCATGATGTCACATCCCTCGATATGCAGTTGTGTCTGCAGGTACCTTTGTTGGACACTCTAATGTTGCCTGGGGCATTGTATTGTGTTGTTTTGCTGTATTGTATTGTATTGCGCTGTATTATGTTGTTTTATATTTTGTTGTATTGTATTTTTTAAAAATTGTATTGTATTTTGTTGTGTTGCATTGTATTCACCTCATCACCACAAGACAGAGGAGCTGGTGAGGAGTTATGGAGCCCTGTGCTGGAGTGAGGAAAGGATGGAAAAGAGGAGGAATGAAAAAGAGGTGTTGTTGGAACAATTGGAGCGCTTGCGAAGGAGGAAGGAGAGGAGGAAAGACGAGGATGATTACTTCGATTTCGAAAGTGATGACAAGTTTGAAGATTGCATACAAGAAGTTGATGAAAATGTCAAAAATGCTGCAGCTGTTGACGAAAATGTTGCAGATGTCGACAAGAGTGCACCAGATATTGACAGGGATGTTGCAGTTGTTGACAAGAATGTTGCAGATGTCGACAGGAATGTTGCAGATGTTGACAGGAATGCTGATAACGCTCTTGAACGTCCCCAAAGTCAAAATTTGTCCGAGGCTGACCGAAGTCAACGCAGTGACCCTTACCAAATGTGGTTTTATACTCAGGATTATAAATAAATTTTCATTTAAATCAACATTTTCGGTTTTATTTTGAAAGAAGAAAATAATTCGTTGGTGTTTGATGACATAGTCACCATTACTTTTTTTATGAACTTGAAGGGAATTAATTTTTACTCAAAATGGCCGAACTTCTCTTAGACTCGTCCATCCGAATATGGGTCTTTTTGCCCATTGTCGTAATCACTTTCTTGGTCGGTATCATCCGACATTACTTGACAATTTTGCTTTCGACGGAAAAAAAGGTTGAAATGCAACAAGTTTCAGACAGGTTGAGAAACGTTCATTGGCTTCTCCGAAAGTTCCATAAAATTCTAGAAAATGAAAAGTTCAACTAATTTTATGTGATAATTCTAATTTTCAAATTTAATGAATCAAAATCTGCAACTTAATTTTTATTTTGTGCAGTCAAGTGATGATCAGGAGCAGGCTGCTGAGAGAAAATGGACGCATTTTGCCTCGCAATGTAAGTCGATCAGTTCAAAGCTTTATTAAATAAAATCAAACTTTTGCGTGTTCAATCAATTCAAACTCATGTGTTTGTAGTTTTCAAAGGAACATCGCTTCAACGGTGTGAACAAGTGTATGCAATAACGATGAATATATAATCAATAGTAATAATTATTATAGTAAAGATAATAATAATACTAAAAATGATATGACAACAAGTGAAATTACAGCATGGATTCATTGACACAACTTCCATTGCTCCACTGCCTCCCTCGCCAGTCCTTTCTGGTCCGCAAGCACTTTTTCAATGACGAGCAGACTGGCTTCTTCAAGACTCAGAACAGGGAGCCCGCCAAGAGCCCCATGACAGGTGTCTCTCAACTCCCTCCAATCTCATCTCATCTCATCTCATCCAATCTTTTTTTGTCTTATCTCATCCAACTCTTCTCATCTCATCCAATCTCCTCTTGTCTCATCTCACCTTGTTTTAGCTTGTTTCATGCCATGTTATCTAATCTTATTCAATCTAATATAATCTGAGCTCATTTCTATTCTAGAATCTTTTCTCATCTTATCTAATCTTTCAATCTTTTAATTCACGAAAAACTATTCACTTTTAAACAATTTAACTTGAAAACTTGCCAACTACCCACCAACACCACCCTATCCCTCTGTCATACTCCCCAAACTTTTTCAACCACTTAACAAAGCCACCATCACCATTAGCTCTTTATTTCTCCCCGACAAACCCTTCTCCATCCCCAACAAACCCTTCCCCACCCCTAACAAACTTCCTCACCCCCAACAAACCCACCAACCCCTGCCCCTTCTTCTGACAGATCCAACAGTGATGGCTGACATGATGAAGGGTAACTTCACCAACATGATCCCCATGATCGTCATCGGGGGCTGGATCAACTGGGCATTCTCCGGCTTCCTCACCAGTAACCACCATCCTTTCTTTCTCTTTTCTTCTTCCTCCTCCTCTTTTTCCTCTTCCTCTTCTTCTTCCTCTTCTTCTTTTTTTTCTTCTTTTTTTTCCTTTTTCTTTTTTTTCTCATTCCCTTCCCCCTCTTTCTTTTTTCTTTTTTTTAATCTATTATTTTATCTATTCATCCACCACCCATCCATCCACCACCACCACCACCCATCCATCCACCACCACCCATCCATCCACCACCACCACCACCCATCCATCCACCACCACCAGCATCCGTTTATCCATCCATCCATCCACCACCACCAGCATCCGTTTATCTATCCATCCATCCACCACCACCAGCATCCGTTTATCCATCCATCCATCCACCACCACCAGCATCCATTTATCCATCCATCCATTCACCACCACCAGCATCCGTTTATTCATTCATCCATCCACCACCACCAGCATCCGTTTATCCATCCATCCATCCACCACCACCAGCATCCGTTTATCCATCCATCCATCCACCACCACCAGCATCCGTTTATCCATCCATCCATCCATCCACCACCACCAGCATCCGTTTATCCATCCATCCATCCACCACCACCAGCATCCGTTTATCCATCCATCCATCCACCACCACCAGCATCCGTTTATTCATCCATCCATCCACCACCACCAGCATCCGTTTATCCATCCATCCATCACCACCAGCATCCGTTTATCCATCCATCCATCCATCCACCACCACCAGCCAAAGTTCCCTTCCCGTTGACATTGAGGTTCAAGCCAATGTTACAGAGGGGAGTTGAGCTGACATCACTCGATGCCTCATGGTCTGTTGTTGTTGTTATTGTTTCGTTATTGTTATTGTTATTGTTGTTGTTGTTGTTGTTGTCACCTCTTTCCTTTCTTACTATCTACTTTTCTTTTTAAAATCTACTTTCCCACTCCACCCACCCACCAACCCATCACCCACCCACCAACCCATCACTCACCCACCCACCCACTAACCCATCACCCACCCACCCACCCACTAACCCATCACCCACCCACCCACCCACTAACCCTTCCCACACCCACCAACCCATCCTACACCCACCAACCCCCACCCATCCTACACCCACCAACCCCCACCCACCCTCACCCACTCCAACCCCCACCCAGGGTGAGTTCAGCCTCATGGTACTTCCTCAATGTCTTTGGCCTCCGCAGCATGTACTCCCTCATCCTCGGACACGATAACGGTGTGGTGTGGTGGTGGTAGTGTGGTGGTGGTGGTGGTGGTGGTGGTGGCGGTAGTGTGGTGGTGGTGGCGGTAGTGTGGTGGTGGTGGCGGTAGTGTGGCGGTATTGGTGCTTTAATTGTATTGTTGTTGCTGTTTTTGGTCTGTTATTGTGTTGCTGTTGTATTTGGCGTTGCTGTTGTTGGCGGCGTTGCTGTTGTTGGCGGCGTTGCTGTTGTTGGCGGCGTTGCTGTTGTTGGCGGCGTTGCTGTTGTTGGCGGTGTTGCTGTTGTTGGCGGCGTTGCTGTTGTTGGCGGCGTTGCTGTTGTTGGCGGCGTTGCTGTTGTTGGCGGTGTTGCTGTTGTTGGCGGCGTTGCTGTTGTTGGCGGCGTTGCTGTTGTTGGCGGTGTTGCTGTTGTATGTGTTGTTGATGTTGTATGTGTTGTTGGCGGCGTTGCTGTTGTATGTGTTGTTGGCGGCGTTGCTGTTGTATGTGATGTTGCTGTTGTATGCGGCGTTGCTGTTGATTCATTTTAAACCATGTAATAGTTGTTGATCAGTCACGTAATTGTCATTTGCAGAGGCCGACCAGACCAGCATGATGCAGGAACAAATGACCGGTGCCTCCCCCACTCCTTCATTCATTCATTCATCCACTCACTCCTTCTTTCATTCATTCATTCACTCACTCATTCTCCCTTTCATTCACCCATCCAATCACTCACCACAGGACAAGCCATGGGCATGCCGCAAGATCCTACCAAGCCATTCAAGGTGCCTTTCCATCCTTTCATCCATCCATTCCTTTATTCATCCCTCCATCCATTCCTTTATTCATCCCTCCATCCATTCCTTTATTCATCCCTCCATCCATTCATTCATCTTCCCGTACGTTTCTTCATTCATCCTTCCATCCATTTATAAATTGACAATTATAAATTCACACACACACACACACACACACACACACACACACACACACACACACACACACACACACACACACACACACAACACACACACACACACACAGACGGAGTGGGAGGCACTGGAGATATGCGACCACGTGTGGGAGCTAGAGAATTCTGAGGACACCCTCATTGAACACTACCAACACTACTATCAACAACCCCCCTCCCCTCCCCACCCCGCCGACCACACACTCACCGAGTAGTGTGTGTGTGTGTGTGTGTGTGTGTGTGTGTGTGTGTGTGTGTGTGTGTGTGTGTGTGTGTGCTTGTTTGTATGTGTGCATCAGATTGTATTATTTAAGCACTCAAATGTTGAACGCCCGTGTGACTTGTTATGAGAAACGAACGTAAAAGACAAATCCTCCTTTATTCCTCCTCGCCCATCCTTCCATCAACCCCTCCCTCAATATCAACCAAGCCATTTAATACGAAGCCGCATGCAAGCAGGCAGTGATTGATCAAGTGTCAAGCAGCCAATCAAGTGTCAAGCAGCCAATCAAGTGTCAAGCAGCCAATCAAGTGTCAAGCAGCACTAAGCAAGCGCTCAAGCAGCCAAGCACTGGGCCAGCACCACCCTCTTAAAACTAAGGTCGTCAACTCAAAGCGTGGAGGAGTAGCTTCAACGAAAAGTTAACTCGATTCTAAATAACTGTGTAAAACCTACTATTCGCCTACCTCTCTTTTTCAATTCTCCTCTCCTTTATCTTTCTCTTTTCTTCCATCCATCCTCCTCTTCTCTATCTTCCTCTCTATCTTGCTCCTTTCTTCCATCCATCCCCCTTGTGCATCCATAACATCCCTAATTTCACCCTCCCACCCTCTTACCCCCCCCCTCCAACCCCGATATAAATTATGTAGACACAAAAAGCCAAAGAATGTTCAAATATGGTGCTACCTCGCTTTGAGGCGCTAGTTTCGACTTGCGTCGTCGGATGCAGACTGCAAGCTTGAAAGGCGCTAGAAATAGAAACGCTGGAGGTTGCGATATAATGGTCTATTTTTGGACTTTCAATTAGATCTATAAATAGATCACGAGTGGAAGGTGGAAAATATGGAAATGTAGAGCTAAATATAGAATTGTGAAACGGAATATAGAACTTTCGAGCTAAATATAGAATTGTGGAGCGCCAAGGCCAACAAGTGAGGCGCCGAAGGCGTATATAAGTGATTTTGTTGTTGTTAAATGTTGCAAGATTGTGTGGTGTTGTTGTTGTTGAGTGTTGCAACATTGTGTGGTGTTGTTAAATGTTGCAACACTCGATATACGGTATGCAACAAAGACAAATTGCAACAACAACGGCAGCGGAGAATGAAGGATCAATTTGGCGAATGATGCAAGAGTATTCATAAGCAGATCAAGGTCACCCAAAAGATACAACATAAGCTGGTCATCACGTGGTGACGCAAGGCGAGGTGTGAAGTAATTCAAGCATCTACGCAAGGCGAGGTGGGGCTGATGGGGCAACCACAGCACCAGCCAGGCACGAAAATTCCATTTTGATATGTGTGCGTGTGCACGTGTGTGAAGTTATATATATATATATATATATATATATATATATATATATATATATATATATATAATAAAGAATTGATTATGAATGCAATTATACATGAATATGTGTATATAAATGTATAAGGAAGAAATGATTATGAATGAGTACCGAGGTATCATGCATGCGTGAGTAAATAATGAGATGAGTAATTTTGAATAGTTAATGAGGCGGGTGAGGTACAAGAGGCGACAAGCGTGAGTATGACAGCAGAACACTGGAGACTTCAAGATCTTCTAGCGCTTCAGAATTCAAAAAACAAGCACCATCCATCCATCCATCCATCCATCCATCATTGTCATCTTCTTTTCCATCATCATTACCATCTTGTTCTTCATCATCATCATCATCATCATCGTCATCACCATCTTCATCATAATCATCATCACCATCATCATCATCTTCTTCTTCTTCACCATCTTCTTCTTCTTCACCATCTCCTCTATCACTTCAAGTCAGGCACACTGAATGTTCGTTGTTCTCCCATCAGAGTGGACTTTCCCAGCGGAACCTGTTGATTGAGGGTCATTCATCCACCAATCCATCCATCCATTCATCCACCCGTCCATCCATCCATTCATCATTCATTCACTGACGCCACACTATTCACTCATCCTTCACCCACAACGCATCTATTCATTCACCATCCATCCACCACTCATCCACCATCCATCCACCACCCCTTCACCCTCCGACAATCCACCATTCACCCATTTACCCGACCCCCATAACGCCAAAAATCTCTTCCACCCCAACCACCATAAACACCCACAACTGCCAACATTCATACTCACCCAACACCAGCAAACCCCCAAAACCACCAACAATCACTCCCCATTCCCCAAACCCCTTCACTCCCCCCCCCCTCCTTCCCTTTCTCCCCCCCCCCCCCTTCACCCACCCGGGGTTGGCAGGAGGCCTTGTTGTTGTATTGGGTGATGATTTCACGGTCGGCTGGGCACGACTCCTGGAAGGCCTCGGACTGGTATGCATGCTGCAAGTACTTCCACACGTGCACCATCTCTGTCGGAATCTCAAAGTCCTTGTACGCCTGGGTGGAGGGGGAGGGGATGGGTGAGTTTTGGGTATGCGTACACACACGCACGCACGCACACACGGATGAACGGACGGACACACACACACACAGAGACACACCTTTCCGGCCACACGGACGTGTTGCAGCACAGGCAGGAGGTAGCAATCTGCCTTGCTCATCTGATCCCCCAGCATGAAGTCTCCTCCTCCCCCCTTCATCCCCAAGTGGTGCTCAATCTGCTCCAACACCTGGCCACGTGTGTGTGTGTGTGTGTGTGTGTGTGTTTATAAACGATAAAGAGGTCAAGGTGATGGTTGAATGAGGTCAAGGTGGATGAGGTGAGTGGGTTACCTTGACGATGGAGGAGGGGTCGTTGTTTTGGTTCTTGAGGAAGTGACAGAACTTCTGTTGGTGTTGCAAGGTTGCTTCAGCCACAACAACCACATCACATCAACAACACAAACACTCCCCACATTGATAACACAAACAACGACACCACATAAACCACCAACACCCCACCCACACATGCTCACACACCCACGCACACATGCTCACGCACCCACACACATGCATACAAACACACACACACAAAATGAAAAAGCTTTCCAGGCAGCCAAATCCACAACATGGAAACCCTACCCCACCCCCCAGAACTAACAAACCAACAACCCCACATAGATAGTGGTCCTCCAACCCCAGCAACCTCCTCCCCCCTCCCCCCCCCCCAACGAACAATGTAAAGATCCTCAAAAGACTTCTCGGCAGCAGCTTCAGAGGCGCTTTCCTTCCTGGAACGCATGTCGTCGCACTCAAAGCGTTCCACCAGAGCCTCAATCTCATCCACCGTGTCACACTCCAGCCCTGTCAAGTCCCGCCCCTTTGCATCCACCCCGCTTTGCACCTGTGGGGGGGGGGGGGGGTTGGAGATGGTAGAGAGAAGGTAATGGGTTTTTTTTTCTTTTTTTTTCATTGTAATGAGGTGGACTCTCATATAGAGTGATTATCTTAGTTGAGTGTGGTGGAGTTGTTGGTGGAAGAATGGTGGTGGAGTTGTTGGTGGAAGAATGGTGGTGGAGTTGTGAGGAGTGGAGTAGTTGTGGTGGGGTAGATTGGAGAAAGATTTGAGTAGTTGTTGAAGGAGGCTTGTGTATGTGAATGAAAGAATGATGGGGGTGGAGGAATGGGAGAGGGTGGATGGGGGTGGAGGAATGGGAGAGGGTGGATGGGGGGTGGAGGAATGGGAGAGAAGGTGGATAGGGGGTGGAGGAATGGGAGAGAGGGTGGATGGGGGGTGGAGGAATGGGAGAGAGGGTGGATGGGGGGTGGAGGAATGGGAGAGAGGGTGGATGGGGGGTGGAGGAATGGGAGAGAGGGTGGATGGGGGGTGGAGGAATGGGAGAGGGTGGATAGGGGGTGGAGGAATGTTGCAGTGTTTCAAAAAGTTCAAAGTTTACATTCCTCAGAGAACTGTTGGTTGAATGAATGAGAGAGTGGTGGGGAAGGAAAAGTGAAAAAGGAATGCTGAAGGAGTGAAGGAGGGTGATGAAAGAGTGAAGGAGGGATGATGAAGGAGTGAAGGAGGGTGATGAAGGAGTGAAAGAGGGATGATGAAGGAGTGAAGGAGGGATGATAAATGAGAAAGAGTGACCTTGACGAGGGGGAAGCGCTTTCCATTGCTGAACTCGAGGACCTCCTTGGGTGGAGACTCAGGCAGAAAAGTTGTGACGATGAGGTCGATCAAACCCCTCTCCCGCAAAATGTAAAAAATAAGGAAATAGCGGTGGCAGATTGGACAGCCGCCATTCTTCATCTTGTCCACGGCGGCCTTGAAGTGTAGAATGACTTTTTTGTCACTTTTGTGCGAAATCTTGTGCTAATGTATGAAAATTGTGACATAAAAATTGACGTCGACTTGATTGAATTGAACTGGCGACTTGAAGTGATTTTTGAGTTTATTTTCTAGTAATTTCAAATGCCAATGAATCACGCCCCGCCTAAAAAATGAGAAACCTTCACGAAAAGCTCAATAACTGATCTTTCTCCCTCGTCTGCCATGGTGTGCACTGGAATATGAAGTCCTCAACGTAAAAGCAAACTCTGACGCTTCCTGAAGAAGATGAAGCTTGAAATGGGACAGAAATTCTTGACGGAAGTTTCACACAACCAGCAGAGTAAACTAAGTTGGTTTACTTTGTCTATCGTACAACAACTATGTTTAAAGGTAATTAAAAAAAAATTATTTTATTTGAAAAATGGTAGATATTTTTGAAAAATAAATTTTATTAATTTTATTTATTTATCCCTTTTTTTTTTATCAGCACATCCATACAATTTACTTTAAAGTAATTAAATCTTGAAACCACTTGACGGCCTGTTCAGCGAGATAAGCGCATGGATTGGCATTTTATTTTTTAGAAGTCATTTTTATTCCACAAAAGTAATAATGTTTCCAGGTTTTCTTGGCTTTGGAGGCAAATTGCCAGGGGAGGAGTTCATGAATTCATATTATCCATTCATCCTGGCCCTCGCTGTTGGAGTATTCTTCGGAATAAGGTTCACACCGACCACTTTATCATTTGCATACAAATCTTTCCAAACGTAAAAATATATTATACAATTTTTTAATAAACTTACTTTAAACTAATATTAGATAAAAATAAATTTCTTGATTAACTCTTTCAAATCTTCAAGGCATTACTTCCGAGGTCCCCAATGGCCCATCACGGTGGACCTGAAAGACAAGGTGATCATCATCACGGGGGCCAACTCGGGCATTGGACTGGAAATGGCAAAGGCCTTCAGTGAGCAAGGTGAGCATGCAGTGGAAGGCAGCCATTGTAACAAATCTATAACTTTATTTGTTTTATTTGATTGATTCATCAACTAATTAAATTTAAAAAAATTATTTATTGATCATTATAGGTAATTCTTCAAGTATATTATTAAATAAATCAACTTTTCGATTATTCATTCCCAGCCATTCATTCAGTCAAACACAGAGTCACTCCCACAACATTCCCATCCTCATCTACCTCCAATCTACCATCACCTCCACACCACCATTTCACCACCATCTCACCACACCACCATTCCACCACCATCACCGCACACCACCATTCCACCACCGTCTCACCACACCACCATATTTTCTTATCATTACCATTTTTTCCACCACACCACACCACACCATACCAAACAACACAATATACACACAAACAAACACATGCACACATACACACCACTGCAGGGGCTCGGGTGTACATGGGGTGTCGAAGTAAAATGAGGGCAGAGGAGGCAATGGAGGAGATCCGAGGGGGGAAGCTGGGTAAGAGGGAGACCACAGGGGGGGTGTCACACTCACTCCACTTCCTGCCTCTCGACCTCTCTTCTCTTCACTCAGTCCACTCTTTTGTCCAGGCCTTCCTCAAACGTTGGGTGGCTATTATTTTCATTATTTCTGTTATTTATCGTTTTATTGTTTTTTATTATTTCTGTTATTTATCGTTTTATTGTTTTTATTATTTCTGTTATTTATCGTTTTATTGTTTTTTATTATTTCTGTTATTTATCGTTTTATTGTTTTTTATTTTTTCTGTTATTCATAGTTTTTTTTCATAGTTTTTTTATTCTTACCATTATCATTGTTCTTATTCTGTTTCTTAATATTATTATTATTATTATTTTTATTTTTATTTCATTTATTTTTTTTTTAATTATTATACCACTAACCCACCCCCTCCAGGGGAAACCCGCTTGGACATCCTGGTGAACAATGCGGGAGTGCTTGCTCCACCAGAGCCCCAAACCACCCCCGATGGGGTTGACCTACATTTCCAAGTGAACTACTTAGGTCTGATTGGCTGCTGTAGCACCCTTAATGGACTTGGTCCTCCTTGAATATATATATACATATATAATAATTATAATAATAATAATAATACTAATAATAATAATAATAATAATAATAATAATACTAATAATAATAATAATAATAATAATAATAATAATAATAATAATAATAATACTAATAATAATAATAATAATAATACTAATAATAATAATAATAATAATACTAATAATAATAATAATAATAATAATAATAATAATAATAAATCTTAATACTAAAGGGAGTAATAATAATAATAGCCGAAAGGGGTCAAAGTTGTTTGCGAATGATGGAGTTTGTGGATCATGAAGACTCAATTGTAGCTGTGGAGTGGAATCATGATGATGATGATGATGATGATGATGATGATGATGATGATGATGATGATGATGATGATGATGATGATGATGATGATGATGGCGATGATGATGATGATGATGATGATGATGATGATGATGATGGTGATGATGGCGATGAAGTTAATTCGTTAAAAACAATTTTCTTAATTTTCAAATCCTCATCTTCAAACGTCCCCACCCACCAGGCCACTTCCTGCTCACCCACCTGCTATTGGACACGCTCAAGGCCACGCCTCTCAGCAGGGTGATCAACAACACAGGCCACGCCCACAAACTCGTCAGTCTCCGCCTCGAGGGCTTGGTTGACCAATCATTTTTGGTGCCCCAGAATATCCTCCAATCACACAGCGCCCCTGTGCTGAACAAGAAGCCCTTGCTTCTTAAGGGGGGCTTGGACAGAGCAATAATCGAGGAGGAGGAGGAGGAAGAAGAAGAGAATGCAACTGCTGCTGCTGCTGCTGCTGGTGATGCTGGCAAGGAAGAAGACGATGATTCACTTTCTAAAAATAAAACGGTTGCCAAAAATAGCAACGAGGTAGTTTCTAAAAATAGTGGCCAATCGGAGGAGGGCAGTGAGGAGGACCGGGCCAATGTGATGAACAGACATTACGCCTACTCCAAGCTCTCCCTCCTCATGTTCACCATCAAAATGTCCAAGCTGCTGTCGCAAGGTTGTTGTTGTGGTGGTGTTGTTGTTGTTGTTGTTAAAGTGTTACTGTTGTTGTTGTGGTGTTGTAGTTTTTGTTGTTGTTGTTGTTGTTGTTGTTTATCTTAAGCGCCTGAGAATAGTCCTCAGATGCGCTAAAGCTGGTTGTGGAAGGCGCACAAGTTCATCATAGTGTTGTTGAATGTGTGATTATTATTATTTTTTTATTTTTATTATTACTATTATTATTATTATTATTATTATTATTATTATTATTTTTATTTTTATCATTATTATTATTATTATTATTATTATTATTATTATTATTATTATTATTATTATTATTATTATTATTATTATTATTATTATTATTATTATTATTATTATTATTATTATTATTATTATTATTATTATCATTATTATTATTATTATTTATATTATTATTATCATTTTTATTACTATTATTATTGTTATTATTATTATTATTATTATTGGTTGTGTGTTTGCCATTAGTGTTGTTGGAGGTTAAGATGTTATGGTTACAGACGTGGCAGCACCAATTTACGTGTGGTGCATAGCGGGAGACACTAGCACATTTCCTGTGGGAGATGCCACCGCAACTATGACACCTGATGGCAATGCTGTTTAGTCTCATTTTCGTATTGCAGACACAGCATTGTTTATTTGTTCCCATCGCCTGCGTGATTGTTGTGGTTGAAGTCGCGAGTCCAGCGCAGGGCCTGCAGATGAAGCCTTGAGTTCTCTTTTTTTTCGAGTAAGGCCAGAGCAAGTCCTGTGGTATGGCTGGCTGCAGCTTGAACAGGTGATGGGGGTGATGTCACGTCTGATTGTCTTAGTGCATCCTCGGTACACTGGTCCGGGATTTACCTCGACGTCGCCCGCCCTCAAAAGGAGAGACCGGAGGTACAGGGCGGGATGTGCACCTTCGGCTATTGAAAAGGGGAGGTGGGAATGAAGGGGGTTTGTAGTTTGCGCCTTCCACAGCACAGCTTGGTCGATGGGTTGGTTGGGTTCGAATGTCGCCACTTGGCGGCATCTCGTTGGACACCACGTGAAGGTCCCAACTCTTGTCCAACTTTGTTGTTGTTGTTGTTGTTGTTGTTGTTGTTGTTGTTGTTGTTGTTGTTGTTGTTGTTGTTGTTGTTGTTGTTGTTGTTGTTGTCGTGTTGTGGTGTTGTTGTTGTAGTGTTGTTTTTCCCACACAAAAGCCTTCGGCCACAAACAAACAACCCCGCACACCCCCCCCAGGCCCTCCGACGATGCTGGTGGCGAACCCAGGTGTGGTGTTCACGGACTTGTACCGTCACATGACCTTCAGGGGCAGCCTCCTTACCCGCCTGTGCACCTCCCCTTTCATGTGGTTCTTCTCCAAGACCCCTTCGGATGGTGCACAAACAGCCCTCTTCTGCGCCACCGCACCCGACCTGCAACTCAAATCGGGGTGTTACTTCGTGTGGGTGGGGTTTGGGGATTTGGGGTAGTGGTGTTTTTGAGGGAAAAGGGGGGGGGGGTTATGGGTGAGTTTTTGGCTGTGGGGTTTTTTGGTGGTTGTTTTGTGGATGAAGGATTTTTCAGTGGTTTGTGTGTGTGTGTGTGTGTGTGTGCGTGTGTGTGTGTGTTTGTGTGTTTGTGTGTGTGTGTGGGTGTGTGTGTGTGCGTGTGTATGTGTGTGTGTATGTGTGTGTATGTGTGTGTGTGTGTGCGTGTGCGTGTGTGTGTGTGTGTGTACATGCACTGATAGGTATTTGGCTTTCAGCGTTTCACTTCAAATTCATCGCATAAACTTCCAAATGGTTTCCGACAGGGACTGCGCGGAGAAGAGTGTCAGTGACAGTGTCAAAGACGAGAGAATGATTGACGCCTTGTACGTGGTCAGCAGACGCGTTTGTCACAAGTGGCTCCAATGAGGCGCTAGAGATGCGAGTCCAATTTATATTTTCTTAAATAGATTAGAAGTTTTTAATTTTTTTGATTAAATTCATTCAAGATTTATTCCATCTGTTGATTTTTCGAACCGTGAACTTCCAATGTCTCGTCTGCGATTTGTTCACCGTTTGATTGTTTGAAGCCGTTCATACGTGATCATCCAAGCTGCAAAGCACACTTCAAGTTACATAAATGCCACCAAAGTCTTCCTTTGAACCTTGAGTCGATTTGGAAAAAATTAACTTTTTTCAATAAAGTTTCACAGGGCATACAATTTTTTTGTATTTACAAAAATATTACTAATAAAATGTTGGAAAGCTTTAATGTCATTCAATTACATAAATTGATTATGATCTTTGGCATAGAAGCTTACACACGTATATACGACTAGGCGTAATATACGTTATAAGTATTGTGATTAGTCGTTAGACGACGTTTTCATCAAAGATTTCGAAAAAGTTCAAGATGTTATTAACAAGTGTTAAAGCCATCACCAAGACGGAAAATTTTGGACCGGTTGGAGCCAGCAGTAGTAGTAATACTACTACATGGTAATTTTTTTGTCTTTTGTTATTTTTCGAGTGTAACTATTGCGCAGTAAGCTTTTTGCGGGATTTCGAATAAGTTCGGAATATTGACGATCAACGGTTTTTAGTTAATTTATTTCGCTAAATTCATATTTATAAATTGGAATTCGTTCGGAACGGAGATTGAGTACGCATCGTCAAAAACTCACCCAATGTCACGATTCCGGCTATTCAACTGCCCACACTTGCACAATCACCCGTACATTCATCTCTGCGTGGGCATTCACGCCTCCCAAACATTCACAAACGTTCGGATGCCCGTCCATTGCTTTGACCTTTCCATTCCTCCCCACCGACACGCCAACACTTGCACCTACGCTAGCTTTTACACCCATCCAAAAATCCATTCTTGCATAATTATTAGATCATAATATAATCAATACGTCCAAAACACCAACCCAAAAGCCACTCGACCAACCACAAAACACCCCCCTGAAGCGTGGCTCCATTGCGCATAAGACTGGGCACAGGGCCTCGGCAATGGTCCTGATGTAACCCACGCCGTAAACGAAGGAGTGTCTCATGAGCAGGCAGAGGGCAGCGGTGTGGGGGATCTTAAAGAGCCCCCTGCTAGGGTGAGTAAGAGGAGTGAGAGCAGTTGCAGTGGTGATGATGAGGCCGAGGTGAGGCCTTTGCAACTCCCAGGCCATTTCAGCGAGGTGCTGGAGGGCATGGGGGGAGGTAAGGGGGTGGCAGTGTACATCCTTTTTGAGGTGAGGGTCAAGGCGAGGATCAGCTTCTTCTGGAAGGCCATGCTCTTTGAGAAGAAGCTTTATGTTGACATTCTCAACATCAACCTTTCCAGCTGTTCCAAGCAGAGGTAACCCCCTCCTTTAGAACCTCTGCTGACTGTACTTGATAATTAGTATTGTTTGTTTTTTCATGTCTGTCTAATGGCCTTCCAATGATGTTGTATGGATAGGTTAAGTTGATGCTTGAGTAGAAACGGATGGAAAACCACTTGAGTGGCTTTTTTGAGCCAGTGTTTGCTACTATTTTCATGCAATTTTTCCCTCATAATGACTGCCTCCACCCAACCACCATTTGCATACAACTCCACCCATCACCACCATGGCTGCAGTTTTGTGTCCTTGTTGGAGTATGCGGAGGAGAGTTTGCAGTGCACTCATGTCATTGTGTGCTTCAAGAAGATGCAGCCTGAGAGGGGTTTGTGTGTGTGTGTGTATATGTGTGTGTATGTATGTGTGTATGTATGTACGTATGTATGTCTGTATGTATATTTTTCAGTCCGTTTTCATACCACCCCTCCTTCAATCGTTTCATCACATCCTCTTCACTCAATTCCATCTCAACCCCTTCTTTCCATCCTCCATCACCAGCCTTCCCCCCCCCCCATCCCCCAATCCTCCATCTACCCACCATTCCACTTCACAGAGAACCTTATCAGGGTGTTCAAATTCATGGGCTTCCAGGTGGTAGCACCAGGATTCGAACTTGTTCCCTTCGTGTCGCCACACGTCTTCCACATGGCTTACGTCTTTGACACCTGCGAATCCTCTTCCTCAGATGACGACGACGACGACGACGATGATGCTGCTGATTCAGCTTGAAGAGGATGATGGGGAAGAAGAAGATGATGGTGATGATGATGATGATGATGATGATGATGATGATGATGATGATGATGATGATGATGATGATGATGATGATGATGAGGATGGTGATGATGGTGGTGGTTAAGAGGCCTCCTCGCTTGATTGAACATTGCATCTTCTTCCCCGGTTGATTGACTGATTGGTCAATGGTTGATTGAACATGTGGTTGAATGTTTGGGCGATTGACCTCGGTGATCGGACACCATGGCATGCCTGACTGCTCTCTTCCCTCCTTCTCACCTCCATCTTTGCACTTTTTGTCTCAACAACACCACATTCTTCATCGCTCTCTCTAAATGACCTGGTTATCTCTCCAATTGACATATTTATCTCTTTAATTGACATAGTTACCTCCCCAATTGACCTAGTTATCTCCCCAATTGACCTAGTTATCTCCCCAATTGACCTAGTTATCTTCCTCGTTGACCTCATTTATCTCATTTTCTTCTTAATTGACTTCATTTCATTTCCCACCACCACCACCACCACCACCACTCCTCCACCCACACTGAACTCAAATTGACTTTCGAGGCTTTTAACTCTTCCTCTACTTTATGCATTAGATTGTCGTAGTTCTTTCAATAATAATAATAATAATAATAATAATATTAATAATAATAATAATAATAAGAATAATAATAATAATAATAATAATAATAATAATGATCACATTAATTATAATAATGATGTTGTTATTATTATTATTTCTATTGTTAGTATTCAAATACTAGTAGTTATAATGGTATTTTCATTATAGTTAGCGTTGGTGATAATATTATTAATTATGATAACATATGACTGCCGCCACCCTCTCTTCTTACTCCTCCTCCTCCTCCTCCTCCTCCTCCTCCTCCTCCTCCTCCTCCTCCTCCTCCTCCTCCTCCTCCTCCTCCTCCTCCTCCTTTTTTCTTCCATCCGCAAAATCAACCTCTTCCTCTTCCTCTCCAACTTCATCTCTCTTCTTCCTCCTATGAAAATTTATCCTCCCTCTTTCCTTCATCTTTCTATCCTTTTCTTTCCCCCTTTTCCACCCATCCTTCCTTCTCTCTCCTCTCTCCCATCCATCCTTCCTTCTCTCTTTCCTCTCCCACCAGCGGGGGCTCCTACACTATCGTCCACCGGTTTAAGCTTTCGAGGGTGGCGTGCCTCGTAGTAACTTTCGCAGGTGCACCATTTATGTGGCGCCCATTTATTTTATTCAACAAAGTTCATAAAAACGGCTCCATTGCTCCCCCCTCCCTTTCCCCTCTTTCTCCGATGCTTAATTATTTCATTTTTAATCCGTAAAATCTCTATGAAGCACCAAAGCTAGCAGCTGAGGCCTCAGTTCAGTGTCGAATGAAGAGGCTTGTTCGGTCTCTTCCAAGCCACTTCAGATACTTTTGTACTCAAAACTGATCGAGTTTGAGTTCTAAAGGCGGCAACTCAGGTGGAGCACAGACGCCGTGCTAGAGTGTCCGGTCCTCTAGTAGCCCACGGCGGGTAAAACCGTTTCCATGGTAGCGCTTTTAAACAGTGCTGAAGGGTGCCTTAAAAACGTCCTTATTATATAAGATTAGATTAGATTAGATTAGAAGTAGCAGAGGTGAGATAAGGGGGCGTCGTTCCATAGGATGGGACCACAGCAGGGCGTTTAGCGTAAGTATAATTTAATGGTGTCATAAAAGGTGAGAATAGAAAAGCTGAGTCCCTTGAGGAGAGGTGGCTTAATGAGGACATTAAGTATGATAATCACCTGTTTAATTAATTAGGACAATCACTCAATTAATTAATCAAGGTGATTAGGTGAAAATTAATTTGAAGTTTTGAGCATGAGAGCAAAGGGTTGCAAGCTTGAAGATGTTTTAAAGGCAACCACAGTGAGGAGACATGAGGGAGTTATATGTGAGAATTTGTGAGGACTTCTTCTTCTTCTTCTTCTTCTTCTTCTTCTTCTTCTTCTTCTTCTTCTTCTTCTTCTTCTTCTTCTTCTTCTTCTTCTTCTTCTTCTTCTTCTTCTTCTTCTTCTTCTTCTTCTTCTTCTTCTTCTTCTTCTTCTTTTTCTTCTTTTATTATTGTTGTTGTTAGTTTAATATCAAAGCATTCTTTAGAATCATTTGAAAAGCGGCTTCTACTGGCTTCTCATTTCTCGTGTTCACTCAGACTCACCCTTGACATACAAAATTTTGTTTTATTTAATACAAATCCTGTTAAATACTTATACAAAACAATACAAATACAATTACAAGGATCGTCATCACAGCACAAATTTCTCAGATAGGCGATCAATTTGTCATGGAGGCTGCTTTAATTCTTACGAAAAAAATTCGGTTCACTGGCATTTTAAAAACTTCAACGTAAAAATGAAATAACACCTCCCAGTCTTCAGCCATCTCTCCAACGAACTTCTTCCCTCACAATCCTGCGAGTCTCACTCACTGAAACCCTCAAAATCACATCTCACGTTTTCCTTATAGATCAAGTTCACACATACGCTGCAAATGTTACAAAAACACGGCAATCGAACTAAAAAAGAAAACATTGAAATATACGAGAACAGAATGTTATGAGTCATAAAAGTCAGCATTGAACTTACAACAAACGACAAAAAAAGAAGTTAAGAATAAAGGTTCAAAGTAAAAATGATGAACAATGAGTATTATGAGCTTATTGAGTATTGAGGAGACGAGGAAGGAATGTTTTGTCTTGGTAGGAGGAGTAAATTGTTTTGGTGTAATTGTGCGTTCGTCTTCGCATATCACGGGATGTAGACTTGACAGGTGGGAGGACCTGATGGAGTACATGGTGCGGGTAACTCTTGAGAACAAGCGCTCATCAAGAGATGCAAATATTGCTTTTATTTTAGGATAGTTAGAAAAAAGGTAGTTAAGCCTTATAAGTTTATTAAGTGAAAGAAGAAGAAGAATAATAATATTATTATTATTAGTATTAAAATTAAAAAAAAAGAAAAAGTTTGCTCCACTGGCTGGTGTGGAGAGGTGGTGAAGAGGTGGTGGAGAGGTGGTGGAGAAGTGGTGGAGAGGTGGTGGAGAGGTGGTGGAGAAGTGGTGGAGAGGTGGTGGAGAGGTGGTGGAGAAGTGGTGGAGAGGTGGTGGAGAGGTGGTGGACTGGTGGTGGAGAGGTGGTGGAGAGGTGGTGGAGAGGTGGTGGAGTGGTGGTGGAGAGGTGGTGGAGAAGTGGTGGAAAGGTGGTGGAAAGGTGGTGGAGTGGTGGTGGAGAGATGGTGGAGAGGTGGTGGAGTGGTGGTGGAGAGGTGGTGGAGGGGTGGTGGAGAGGTGGTGGAAAGGTGGTGGAAAGGTAGTGGAGAGGTGGTGGAGAGGTGGTGGAGTGGTGGTGGAGAGGTGGTGAGGTGGTGGAGAGGTGGTGGAAAGGTGGTGGAAAGGTTGTGAAGAGGTGGTGGAGAGGTGGTGGAGTGGTGGTGGAGAGGTGGTGGAGAGGTGGTGGAGAGGTGGTGGAGAAGTGGTGGAGAGGTGGTGGAGAGGTGGTGGAGAAGTGGTGGAGAGGTGGTGGAGAGGTGGTGGAGAAGTGGTGGAGAGGTGGTGGAGAGGTGGTGGACTGGTGGTGGAGAGGTGGTGGAGAGGTGGTGGAGAGGTGGTGGAGTGGTGGTGGAGAGGTGGTGGAGAAGTGGTGGAAAGGTGGTGGAAAGGTGGTGGAGTGGTGGTGGAGAGATGGTGGAGAGGTGGTGGAGTGGTGGTGGAGAGGTGGTGGAGGGGTGGTGGAGAGGTGGTGGAAAGGTGGTGGAAAGGTAGTGGAGAGGTGGTGGAGAGGTGGTGGAGTGGTGGTGGAGAGGTGGTGAGGTGGTGGAGAGGTGGTGGAAAGGTGGTGGAAAGGTTGTGAAGAGGTGGTGGAGAGGTGGTGGAGTGGTGGTGGAGAGGTGGTGGAGAGGTGGTGGAGTGGTGGTGGAGAGGTGGTGGAGTGGTGGTGGAGAGGTGGTGGAAAGGTGGTGGAAAGGTGGTGGAGAGGTGGTGGAGTGGTGGTGGAGAGATGGTGGAGAGGTGGTGGAGAGGTGGTGGAGTGGTGGTGGAGAGGTGGTGGAGGGGTGGTGGAGAGGTGGTGGAGAGGTGGTGGAAAGGTGGTGGAAAGGTAGTGGAGAGGTGGTGGAAAGGTGGTGGAAAGGTGGTGGAGAGGTGGTGGAGAGGTGGTGGAGAGGTGGTGGAGAGGTGGTGGAGAGGTGGTGGGGAGGTGGTGGAGAGGTGGTGGGGAGGTGGTGGAGAGGTGGTGGAGAGGTGGTGGAGGGGTGGTAGAAAGGTGGTGGAGAGGTGGTGGAGAGGTGGTGGAATGAGAAAAAAATGTTTGAATCCACAGGGTTGAGAGGCTGGTTTGTAAAAAAGAATGATTAAAAAGAAGGGGTGTAATGATGAGAAGAAAAATGGAAAAGAAAGAAGGAAGGAAGGAAGGAAGGAAGGAAGGAAGGAAGGAAGGAAGGAAGGAAGGAAGGAAGGAAGGAAGGAAGGAAGGAAGGAAGGAAGGAAGGAAAAAAGGAAGGAAGGAAGGAAGGAAGGAAGGAAGGAAGGAAGGAAGGAAGGAAGGAAGGAAGGAAGGAAGGAAGGAAGGAAGGAAGGAAGGAAGGAAAAAAGGAAGGAAGGAAGGAAGGAAGGAAGGAAGGAAGGAAGGAAGGAAGGAAGGAAAAAAGGAAGGAAGGAAGGAAGGAAGGAAGGAAGGAAGGAAGGAAGGAAGGAAGGAAGGAAGGAAGGAAGGAAGGAAGGAAGGAAGGAAGGAAGGAAGGAAGGAAGGAAGGAAGGAAGGAAAAAAGGAAGGAAGGAAGGAAGGAAGGAAGGAAGGAAGGAAGGAAGGAAGGAAGGAAGGAAGGAAGGAAGGAAGGAAGGAAGGAAGGAAGGAAGGAAGGAAGGAAGGAAGGAAGGAAGGAAGGAAGAAAGGAAAAAAATTCACCGTGCAAGTAGGTAAATAATGATGAAAAAAACGGCAAAAAAAATTATAAATAGGATCAAGTTATAAATAGAATCAGGTTACAAATAGAATCAGGTTATAAATAGAACAATGTCTTTTGTTCCATTCTTCGGTGGTATAGGAACCCTTTGTGAGGTGTCATCACCAGAGCTGACAGACGTCGATTTTTCATTCTTCATTACTCATCCTCCAATCATTCGAATTATTTATAATTTTTATAATTAAATGAACGCAAAAATAATTATTTTACTTTTTATAAAATGCACGCCGTCTGCTTGCGTTTCGAAAACAAGTTATAGCATTAATTTGAATATTGAAAAAAATAATAAAATAAATAAATGTATATATAAATAATATATATATGCAAAAATAACTCCGCAAAATATTTGGTGTGTTGCTGAGAGGCTATAATTTTTGAAATCTTATTTAATATTTGTTTCATCTTATTCGCTTGATTATAACAAATCACTGACGGTTCAGACTTTGAGATTTTCTGCATATTTTAATTTCTATTTTTCAAATATTTGTATATTTTTTATTTTTTGGTGGTATTTGCACCTTCAAGTTATAAAGCTGTTATTCAAATCTTGAAACGATTGTAAACTTTGCATAGTTAATTTATTAATTTATTCATTTATCAACCCAGCCTTGTTTTATCATAGCTATAAAGTTAGCGAGGCGCTCAAGATATATTTACCACAATTTAAGCTTGAGTTGTTTTATCGCATCGCAGTTTGGTGATTTTTCGGTTCTTCTAAATGGTAATTTAATTAGATTTTATTTTATTTTATTGTTATAGTGTGTAGATTCATAAAAAAATAAGGTAGTTCATAGCTTTAGTGCAGCTAACAAGCGGACCAGCGCACCATACGAACTTACGTGTCCAGCGATATATATATTTCAAATTGCGAAAACAATAAAACGAGAAAGAATACAGTATCTTGTGTGGAGTTTCAGGATTGTAGGACCGTCAACATTAGCAATCAAGTCACACCATTGTTGAAGAGTACGGCAGCTCGGTGAGTATTTTGGCTTTGAAGAGTTTCTGCGTGGTATTTAACGCTGAAAAAGTTCAGCTTTTCAATGGATTTGCATAAATTAAATTTTTTTTCGCTGTCACGAACAATTTTTAAAAGACTTTAACGCCTTAAGACTTTTCTTATTTCATGTCGACCCTCTCGAGTAGGCTCCCTTCGACCACCCCCCCCCTTTTCCACCCAAGCAATAAGCTCACAAACCTCTCGTCTGATCACCAATCTATCTTACTTGATAATCTTTTGCGACATTCTTCTTCCTCCTCCTCTTCTTCCCCTTCCTTTTCATCACCATCCTCACTAAGCTCAAGACCATTGCCTCCATCCTCAAAAAGATCTTCACCATCAAACATCAACTATCAGCCACCACTGCCACCTAGCGACAACGACAGAATGCAGACGACAAACAATGTTCCCGCCTCGCAGCCCTCCATCATGGGTTCCCTCATCAAGGGCGTCTGCGTCTTCTTCCTCATCATCACGTGTCCCCTCTCCATCTTTAGCGTCATCAAGGTGACCCTTTGCTATAAATAGAACGCGAACCATCTATAAATAGAATTCGAGCTATTTATAACTAGATTAAAAGTTATTTACGATAATATTTAAGTTATGAGTTAGCCCCACACTAACGCGTAGATTGGAGGATTATCCATAATAAGCCTGAGTTATTTGAAAAATGTCAATTATAGATCATGAGTTATTTATAGATAGATTGAGTTATTAATAGATAGATTGAGTTATTTGTAGGTAGATTGAGTTATTAATTATAGTTTATAAATGAAATGACGGTATTTGTCAGCGGTTTACACGCACGCGCACACACACAAACACACACACACACACACACACACACACGCACACACACAAACACACACACACAAACACACACACACACACACACACACACACACACACACACACACCTGTACAAAGAGTAGCATGCACAGAAAGAGCATGTAACTTTCCACGAATTGGAACTTGATGACGCCACACTAATGACCATTCAGCTCAGTCAGCACCAATAAGACCAACTCTATCAAGCCAAAATGAACAAAATCACTTTTCGACCAAATTGGATTATGTCAATTGAATAAAATATATTGATTAAACGAAATTGAAAAGATTAGATTAGAGTAGATTGGATCAGGTTAGAAGATATTGGATAAAATCAGAAGAGACTGGATAAGATAAGGAGATTGGATGAGATTAGAAGAGACTGAATTAGATAGGATAGAAGAGATTAGATTAGATTAGATTGAATTAGATTAGAAAAGATTGAATTAGATTAGAAAAGATCAGGTGGTTAATTGGATCAGGTGGTTAATTGGATCAGGTGGTTAATTGGACCAGGTGGTTAATTGGACCAGGTGGTTAATTGTATCAGGTGGTTAATTGGATCAGGTGGCTAATTGGACCAGGTGGTTAATTGGATCAGGTGGTTAAAACTCATCAAAAATGGTTGAATAAGTGAGCATCTGACCACGTGTGGCCTTCAGACTCGGTGCCACTGTAATTA
>OX387258.1:264014-266514 GCA_947562095.1 Branchellion lobata | reverse complement strand
GAGGGGTTGTGTGCATGGATTTATCCGTGTGTGTGTGTGTGTGTGTGTGTGTGTGTGTGTGTGTGTGTGTGTGTGTGTGTGTGTGTGTGTGTGTGTGTGTGTGTGTGTGTGTGTGTGTGTGTGTGTGTGTGTGTGTGTGTGTGTGTGTGTGTGTGTGTGTGTGTGTGTGTGTGTGTGTGTGTGTGTGTGTGTGTGTGTGTGCGTGTGTGTGTGTTTATCTCTTTACTTCAATCAAAATTCAAAACTCTCTACTTGATATCGACAACATCTTCTATCACAACACTACCACAACAACAACAACTACAACAACAACTACAACAACTACAACAACAAAAACACAAAACCACCACAGGGGAAGCGGAAGTAGAAGTGAGGGTAACAGACATCAACGACAACACCCCCTTCTTCAAAGAACCTGTTTTCTACGCCAGGTGGCGCCCCATTATTCTCTATTGAATTGAATTGAATACTTATCAAATTGAGTTAATTGACTGTTTAGAAAATGAGGACTTAATTGAAGGTTGACCACACCACACCACACCACACCACACCACACCACACCACACCACACCACACCACACCACACCACACCACACCACACCACACCACACCACACCACACCACACCACACCACACCACACCACACCAAACCACACCACACCACACCACACCACACCAAACCACACCACACCACACCACACCACACCACACCACACCACACCAAACCACACCACACCACACCACACCACACCACACCACACCACACCAAACCACACCACACCACACCACACCACACCACACCACACCACACCACACCACACCACACCACACCACACTACACCACACCACCACAGAGTTCCTGAGAACACCGACAAAGGCACTGTCATCATCACCATCACTGCAGACGATCTCGACGAAGGTGTCACGTGCCACCAAAGACTCTTAATAACTAATAAAATAAATATATATATGAAAATCCAAGTTATTCTATAAAGAAACATAATTATTTTATTTATGCGGAAAAATAATCAATAAACAAATAATAACAACAATAATAATAACTATTACTGAAAAAATAAACAAATAATAAATAATAATAATAATAATTATTATTATTAAAAGAAATAAACAAATATGATTATTATTATAAGTAAAGAAATAAACAAATATGATTATTATTATAAGTAAAGAAATAAACAAATATGATTATTATTATAAGTAAAGAAATAAACAAATAATAAATAATAATAATAATTATTATTATTGAAAGAAATAAACAAATAATAAATAATAATAATAATTATTATTATTGAAAGAAATAAACAAATATGATTATTATTATAAGTAAAGAAATAAACAAATAATAAATAATAATAATAATTATTATTTTTGAAAGAAATAAACAAATAAATGAACAACTGCATGGTAAAAAACATGTAAATATTAATTGCTACTCAACTTAAAAGCTTTTTCAATCCGATTTGGCGCTATAAAATGAGCATCGGATTTAATTTCAATAAAAATGCATTACGTCGGGATTCGAAGCTACGACCTTTGGATCAACTTTCTTCCACTCAACAATCCATCTTCTTCTACTGTGGAGTAGATGTAATGATGTTGTGGAGAAGAAACAGAAAAAGATGAAGAAGAAGAAGAAGAAGAAGAAGAAGAAGAAGAAGAAGAAGAAGAAGAAGAAGAAGAAGAAGAAGAAGAAAAAGAAGAAGAAGAAAAAGAAGAAAAAAAAAGACGAAGAAGAAGAAGAAGAAGAAGAAGAAGAAGAAGAAGAAGAAGAAGAAAAAGAAGAAGAAGAAGAAGAAAAAGAAGAAGAAGAAGAAGAAGAAGAAGAAGAAGAAGAAGAAGAAGAAGAAGAAGAAGAAGAAGAAGAAGAAGAAGAAGAAGAAAAAGAAGAAGAAGAAGAAGAAGAAGAAGAAGAAGAAGAAGAAGAAGAAGAAGAAGAAGAAGAAGAAGAAGAATAATAATAATAATAATAATAATAATAATAATAATAATAATAATAATAATAATAATAATAATAATAATAATAATAATAACGATTTCATTTCATTGCACTGTCTTTCTATGAATTTGAGTTGGCGGGAGAAAGGATGATGGAAGGAGGAAGAGGATGATGGAAGGAGGAAGAGGATGATGGAGGGAGGAAGAGGATGATGGAAGGAGGAAGAGGATGATGGAAGGAGGAAGAGGATGATGGAAGGAGGAAGAGGATGATGGAGGGAGGAAGAGGATGATGGAGGGAGGAAGAGGATGATGGAGGGAGGAAGAGGATGATGGAGGGAGGAAGAGGATGATGGAGGGAGGAAGATGATGATGGAGGGAGGAAGAGAATGATGGAGGAAGGAAGAGGATGATGGAGGGAGGAAGAGGATGATGGAGGGAGGAAGAGGATGATGGAGGGAGGAAGAGGATAATGGAGGGAGGAAGAGGATGATGGAGGGAGGAAGAGAATGATGGAGGAAGGAAGAGGATGATGGAGGGAGGA
>OX387258.1:226514-239014 GCA_947562095.1 Branchellion lobata | reverse complement strand
TGGAGCGTGATTGGTCGGTGCCTGGAGGAGGCGGAGAAAGAGGGCGCTTTCAACTTGGACCAATCCAAAAAGTTCGCCTACGAAGGTGTTCCACCCCATGAATGAATGGATAGATGGATGAATGGATGAATGAATGAATGAATGGATGAATGGATGAATAAATGAATGGATGGATGAATGGATTGATGAATGACTAGATGGATGGATGAATGAGTGAATGAATGAATGGATGGATGAATGAGTGAATGAATGAATGGATGAATGAATATATAAATGAATGAATGAATGAATTAATTAATTAATTAATTAATATGAATGATAAATAATGAATTATTATTGTGATTAATGGATTACTCACTCAAGTAGCCAAACAATCCTCAAGCTTCGTCGCCAACTTCCCCATCCTTCTGTCACTCCATGCTCCAACACCCCCACCCACCACCATTCATCACCACCACCATCACTATACACCACCATCCACTACCCCCACTCACCCCTACCTACCACCACTACTTCCACCCACCACCACCCCCACCCATTCCTACCCACCACCACTACCCCCATCCACAACCCCCACCCACCTCCACCCACCACCACCCCCACCCACCACCACCACTACCCCCATCCACCACCACCACTACCCCCATCCACCACCACCACTACCCCCATCCACCACCACCACAGGCACAGGCAGTTGCTCCGGTTCATTGAGCACCTTATGTGGAGAGAAGGAGGAGGAGGAGGAGGATCAGGAGGAGGGAGAGGAGGAAGAAGAGGAGGAAGAAGAGGAGGAAAGGAAGGAGGAGGAGGAGGAGGAGGAGGAAGATGGTTTGGTGAAGTGTTGGGAGGGTGTGGTGGAAAGGTGATATGGAATGCTTCCATCGATGCACTTTTGCATGCGTGCGTGAGGGGAGGCTGGATGGGCTGGTTGACATGCCAACAACAACAACAACAACATCCAACAATAACAACAACATCCAACAACAACAACCAAAAAAAACAACAACAACATCCAACAATAACAAAAACATCCAACAACAGCAACAACAACAACAACAACAACAATAAAAACAATCGCAACAACAACAGCAACTTTTTAAAATGCATAACTGTTGAGGTGTTGTTGAGGTGTTGTTGAGGTGTTGTTGAGGTGTTGTTGAGGTGTTGTTGAGGTGTTGTTGAGGTGTTGTTGAGGTGTTGTTGAGGTGTTGTTGAGGTGTTGTTGAGGTGTTGTTGAGGAGTTGTTGAGGTGTTGTTGAGGTGTTGTTGAGGTGTTGTTGAGGTGTTGTTGAGGTGTTGTTGAGGTGTTGTTGAGATGTTGTTGAGGTGTTGCTGAGGTGTTTTTGAGGTGTTGTTGAGGTGTTGTTGAGGTGTTGTTGAGGTGTTGTTGAGGTGTTGTTGAGGTGTTGTTGAGGTGTTGTTGAGGTGTTGTTGAGGTGTTGTTGAGGTGTTGTTGAGGTGTTGCTGAGGTGTTGTTGAGGTGTTGTTGAGGTGTTGTTGAGGTGTTGTTGAGGTGTTGTTGAGGTGTTGTTGAGGTGTTGTTGAGTTTTTCGAAGGTTTATGGAGCTTTTACTTATGATCGAATGTTATATTGTGAATTGTCGATAAATTTTTAATCTTTTTAATTGACTTCCGATATTTTTTGATCATTTGTGACTTCACAAATACATACTTTATTTTCCGATCTTCAAACCTTCCGATCTTCAAATCTTCCGATCTTCAAACCTTCCGATCTTCAAACCTTCCGATCTTCAAACCTTCCGATCTTCAAACCTTCCGATCTTCAAACCTTCCGATCTTCAAACCTTCCGATCTTCAAACCTTCCGATCTTCAAACCTTCCGATCTTCAAACCTTCCGATCTTCAAATCTTCCGATCTTCAAACCTTCCGATCTTCAAACCTTCCGATCTTCAAACCTTCCGATCTTCAAACCTTCCGATCTTCAAACCTTCCGATCTTCAAACCTTCCGATCTTCAAATCTTCCGATCTTCAAATCTTCCGATCTTCAAACCTTCCGATCTTCAAACCTTCCGATCTTCAAATCTTCCGATCTTCAAATCTTCCGATCTTCAAACCTTCCGATCTTCAAATCTTCCGATCTTCAAACCTTCCGATCTTCAAACCTTCCGATCTTCAAACCTTCCGATCTTCAAACCTTCCGATCTTCAAACCTTCCGATCTTTAAACCTTCCGATCTTCAAACCTTCCGATCTTCAAACCTTCCGATCTTCAAATCTTCCGATCTTCAAACCTTCCGATCTTCAAATCTTCCGATCTTCAAATCTTCCGATCTTCAAATCTTCCGATCTTCAAACCTTCCGATCTTCAAATCTTCCGATCTTCAAACCTTCCGATCTTCAAACCTTCCGATCTTCAAACCTTCCGATCTTCAAACCTTCCGATCTTCAAACCTTCCGATCTTTAAACCTTCCGATCTTCAAACCTTCCGATCTTCAAACCTTCCGATCTTCAAATCTTCCGATCTTCAAACCTTCCGATCTTCAAATCTTCCGATCTTCAAATCTTCCGATCTTCAAACCTTCCGATCTTCAAATCTTCCGATCTTCAAATCTTCCGATCTTCAAACCTTCCGATCTTCAAATTTTCCGATCTTCAAATCTTCCGATCTTCAAATCTTCCGATCTTCAAATCTTCCGATCTTCAAATTTTCCGATTTTCAAACTTACCGATCTCCAGCTCATCGGATTGAGTCTGACCTGAGTTAATCATCACTTGAGCGTTTCTATGGCAGCGTTCTGGAACAACTTAACTATGAAAGAATTAAAACATCAATGGAAACACGGCTTTAAAGCATCGAACAAGCTAAAGCAAATCGGCTGGAACTGGTGCAGTCATTCCTCCCTCCTATAGAACTGCACTTTCCTACTGTGAGCCCCTTTTATGGAACTCTCTTCCCTCTAATCTCACCTCTATCACTTCTCTACTTTCATCCCGTAAAGCCCTTAAAACTTTGTTGTTCAAACAGTTAATAGCAGAGCGCTCTTGAACAGTGTGGAATCAGCGCTGTATAAATGATTAGAATAGGTTGGATCGGATTGGATCCGATTAGATTAGGTTGGATCGGATTGGATCCGATTAGATTAGGTTGGATCGGATTAGATTAGATTAGATTAGGTTGGATCGGATTGGATCCGATTAGATTAGGTTGGATCGGATTAGATTAGATTAGATTAGGTTGGATCGGATTAGATTAGATTAGATTAGGTTGGATCGGATTAGATTAGGTTGGATCGGAGTAGATTAGGTTGGATCGGATTAGATAAGATTAGATTAGATGATTAGTCCAAATGAGGTTTGAGCGCAAGTTGGACTCTATAGCTGCTTCTGATCGTAATCTTTGACCAGAATACACAACCAAAGTGACGAAGCTTGAAAGGACAAATTGAGTGAGAGCTTTTAGTCACACCAAATGACCATCGGAGGTGGGTTCAGCCACAAAAGGGGTACGAAAAGTATTGATCATTGCCGCTCTTAACAAAATAAATTGATAAAATTCGTTCATCGCAAAAGAAATTTTTGACGTCATGAAACGTCAATGGCATGTTGTTGTTGTTATGGACTTGAAAGCGTTGAGATTCGGAAGAAGTATGGCGGGGTTGAGCCTCTTCCTCTTCCTCTTCCTCTTCCTCTTCCTCTTCCTCTTTCTTCCATTCGTCCTCACAAAGCAGAGTAGGAAACTCACATGCGCTTTATTGCCTCTTTTATCCACCCACCCTTCCATCCACCCACCCTTCCACCCACCTTTCCATCCACCCACCCTTTCATCCACCCACCCTTCCATCCACCCACCTTCCTATTCATCCACCCACCCTTCCACCTTTCCATCCACCCACCCTTTTACCCATCCTTCCATCCACCACTTTACCAACCTACCAACCAACCATCCATCCAACCAACCAACCAACCATCCAACCAATCATCCAACCATCCATCCAACCAACCATCCAACCATCCAACCAACCAACCATTGAATTCATCAAGAGGCCTTGTTGATCGGAACAGCCTGAGTCGTTCCTTCACTTTTCATACATTAAACTTTTTATTTTTCGACCACTTCTAATGACTGCTCGCCCACTCATTCACGCCTCTTCCACTAACCTCATGCAACCCCCCTCCCCCCCCCCCCCCCCTCTGCAGGGTACCATTACAACGGTGAGTCCCTTTCTCCCTCCCTTCCTTCCAATGCCCTCTTGGACGCACCCTCATCCCTTTCTACCCCACCTAACAACTAGCATCTCCCTGCAGTCGTCTGTCCCCCTGGTTTTCGGCTTTTTGGATGGACATGTGTTTCTCTGCTGCAGGACAAGTTTAGCTGGGAGGAAGGTCGCGCAGAGTGTCATAAGCGAAGCTCACACCTCGCGGTGCTGGAAAGCGACGAGGAACACCATATGTTGATGCCACTGCTGCAAAGGAATGAAGGTTCATTTTTCGCATTTTCATTCGACCCTCTCACCACCTCTCACCACCCCCTCACCCCCTCTCACCCCCTCTCACCACCTCTCACCACCCCTCACCCCCTCTCACCAGCTCTCACCCCCTCTCACAACCTCTCACTCCCCCTCACCCTCCCTCACCACCTCACACCCTCCCTCAATCCCCCTCACCACCTCTCACCACCCCTTCACCCCCTCTCACCACCTCTCACTCGCCTCTAACCATCTCTCACCCCCTCTCACCACCTCTCACTCCCCCTCACTCTCCATCACCACCTCTCACCCGCCCCTCACTCCCCCTCACCCCCTCTCAACCCCCTCTCACCCGCCTCACTCCCCCTCACCCCCTCTCACCACCTCTCACCCCCTCTCACCCCCTCTCACCACCTCTCACCCGCCTCTCACCCCCCTCACCACCTCACAACCTCTGCAGACCTGTGTCATTCGCACCAACTTACCTACCTCACGGTGTGGGTGGGAGCCATGAGATGCGCGAATGGAAAATTCGTGTGGCTTCCCGGGAAGTCACCTCCCTGGGTGAAACCGAACATGAAAAACTGCTGGAACAACAGTCTCCCTGTGACTTCATCTACCTGGCTTTTGCCAGTAAAAAAAAACCAGACCAAGCCTTGCCTGGAAATTACAAACAAGTCAGGCTACAAACTCAAACCCAGCAACTGCTACTACAAAAACTGCGTGCTTTGCGAGACGGAGGTGATGAGCGTGGAGTAAAGTTGTCCGGCAGAGACTGCATGTTGCATGAGGCGCTGTGTGTTCTGCTCGAGTGGAAGAACGCCAGCCATAACTTTTTTGGAACATTCGGAAGCATGCGAAATGACTGCTTGAAAGTTTTATCGACGCGTGCTGTTTCATTCTTGGCGTATCAACAGTTGTTTCATGTTACATGGCTCACTCCCGGAATTTGGTGTGAAATGCCCGTTACCAAAAAGCCTTGCGTTTGAAACATCAGAACAAACTCAATCTAGATTTTAAAGCCTCGGAGGGCTCGAATGTTCTGGAAGAATTCTCAAGGTGTTCTCAGGGTTCCCACCCTGCCTCCTTCCTCCTTGCAAGGCCTTCATACGACTAGAGTGATGACGACGATGATGGGTTAGAGCTTGAAGACGAGAGTATGCATAACTCGAGGTCGAATCAAATTTTTTTTAAACATTTTTTTGTCAGATTAAGACTGAGGGAGCTACAAGGTGAGAGAATGAGGACCAAAGAGATGAGATCGAGTAAAATTGCAACGACACAAGAGCTTGAGTGGAAGTTGACCAGATAACAACGTAGAGCCAAGTTGCTATGATTTTATCTAATCTAATCTAATCTAACCAAATCATTTATTTAGCGCTGATTACACACTGTTCAAAAGCGCTCTGCTACGAAGTGTTTTGAAAAATGATCGAACTAACACAAAACAGCCAGACTATCAAACTGCAATGTTTCGAAAAATCTATTGAAAACCTGCAGTAAAGAATGACAAAGAATCAGATAGGAGAAAAAAAAAGTTTAATAATTTTAATGTTTAAAAAAATTACCTTATGATAACATCGCTTGAAAAAGTAAATTTCATAATATTAAAAAAATATATTGTACCATGAAACAAGATTTTGTTTAACTTTTCGTCCAATCGTTTTCATTAAAAATATTCCCCCATTGGGAGCATTTTGAAAAGCGTTGTTTGGTAACTTTAACGACCTATTTGAAGTTTAAAAAAAGGTTTTTACTGGTGTTGAGATGGAAAAGTTTGAAGATTTGGAGTGGAAGAAGATTCAAACGGCCAAGGAATACATAGAAAGACACAAGATTGAACAGCTCTTGTTGAATCTTTGTGCACTTTTGGTGTACAGACAGCCCAGTTTGAATTTTTGCCTCCTAATCAGAACCGTTTAAATCGCTCGATTTTCAAAATTATTTTAAACCCATAATTGTTTTCATCAAATTTTAAATTTGTAATTTTGAAGTTGCAATACAAAATATCGTTATCGGTATCCCACCGATCACCGTCAGGAGATCCTTACGGTTACATCACCAGGCAGATCTCGAAGCTGACGAAGCACACTCTTTTCAGTCGGAACGATTTGGAGGTGCTGTGGCGTCTGCTGCTGACACTGAAACGTTGAAAACGAATGAAAAATTAATTGAAAATTTAATATACTGAAAAAAATGAAAAGAATGTTACGAATAGCGGAAATGACTAAAGTTTTTATAAATTTTCAAGTTGATGTACGACATTTTGGACTCTGGAAAGACGGGCTGTTTGACGAAGGACAAGTGCAACATTGGTCAGTTGCACTTGTTCTACTCTAAGCTTATCTAATCTAATCTATTTAAATCTACTCTATTCTACTCTAGGCTTATCTACTTTGACCTTATCTAATCTAATCTAATCCAATCTGCTCTAATCTTATCTAGTCCAATCTATTCCCATCTGCCCCTATCTAAGCTGAACATTCACAGCACTTTTCAACATTTTTTAAGAGCGCCTCCAGGTTGTTGAACGAGTTTTTGAGTTCAAATATTACAGAACCATCATCAGAAAATTTATATTAATTATAAAAATTTTAATTAATTAATCAATTAATCAGTTAATTGGCTTTGTTATTCGACCTCAACATTCCAATCTGGTTTAATTCACTCAAAGAAGTTGTACCTCAACCACCACACCATACCACCCACACAGCCCTACAGACACTGGGCCTTGGCAAGAGTCAGCTGCAAACCTCTTCAAACTGCATCCCCCGCATGTCTTTCGTGGTGGACTGGTTCGTGACATCATCATCATCATCATCACCATCATCACCATCATCATCATCATCATCATCATCATCATCATCATCATTATTTTTATTATTTTTTAATAATTATTCTCATTCAAAATACTGTTTCTATTAATGATAAGGGACTACCTACCCACTCACTGACCTACTTTCCATCTTGATCCACCAACTGACCTACTTTCTATCTTGATTCACCCACTGACCTACTTTCCACCCACTTTTGCATCCCCACAGCCAAATAGCACTGCAGGAAATTTGGGACATTTTGAAGGCAAACAGCTAATGACGTCACCATTTAATTCGTTGACCTATTCAAACTTAATTATTCATTTTATTTTCAATTAATTAATATTAAGTAATTATAATAAATTAATTTTCTTCCTCGCTTCTTCTTCCTCTCCACTGCCACTCCTCGTTGAGGGCCATGTTGTGCAGCGGACAAGCCACATCGGCCCACAACATCAACAATAAGAACTCAAATGTCATAAGAACTGTCAATTGTCTGTTGCAAGAAATCAAAAATTGACTATAGAATCAAATTGATGAACCTCAAAATTAAGAATTGAATCATAGTCTATATTGCGTGACTATTGAAGAATGTTTCATCAAATTAACCGAAACTGTAACGGTACAAGAAATCAAATTAATGAGTCATAAAAGTTGACAATTGAGTCATACCTTAAAACCACATAACATAACTATTGCCTAGTTATTTCAAGTTGTTTTTTCTTTTATTTTTCTCCTCAGCCAATTCACACATCCACAAAAAAGTCTGGAAAGCGCCATCTCTTGCAACGCCTTCCAGCACTGGCCCACTCTTGTTGGGAAAGTTGCCAAAGGACATCCATGTAGCCGTTGGTGGACCACTTGACTGCAATGGCTACACTCCGTACGAGGATGCAATGACGCACACCGTACGAGGATGCAATGGCTGCACTTGTACATTTTTCAAATCTTTAAAAAATGTTTGTAACCAGTTTGTGTTAGTTTGGAGTTGTTCTGATGTTCAGACTGCTCGTCTGCGTCGTGACGTTTCTCACAAGCGTGTGATGGACGTGGTTTGTGGTTACGGAATCATGACTCAGATTAACTTTTACACAGCAGCTGACGCAATGAGGCATTAGTAAACACAAGCAACAACAAGAGCTGAAGAGACCTGCCACGTTTAATTTAATTAACTTTGAGTGAATGAAAGTTGACGCTTCAACCAATTATATTAATTGGAAGTTATAAGGCTGTGGAGTTAATGAGCCAATCAGGTGAGTTGCAATGTTTGAGGACGAAAATACGGAGCCACGCCCCATCCACGCCGCCCGCAAGAAGTCATCCAATCAGGTGGGCAGGTCGAACAGGGAGGTCTGTGGTGGCAAAAAAGAACAAAAGAACAAAGAAGATACAAACAAAGAAGATATAAACAAAAAAGATGTACACAAAGAAGATGTAAACAAAAGGAATGAAAACAAAGGGAATGTAAACAATAGAGAAGGGAAGAAGGAAGAAGGAAATAAGCATAGTTTTGTTCCATCGAAGTTGAGGCTCTTGGGAGGTTGTAGCAGACTAAACACCCTGCAGAATGTCAAGAAGAGTAGAGGGGGGAGTGGTGGAGGGGGGAATGGTGGAAGAGGGAGTGGTGGAGGGAGGAGTGGTGCAAGAGGGAGTGGTGGAGGGGGGAGTGGTGGATGGAGGAGTGATGGGTGGAGGAGTGATGAAAGAATCAAAAGGGGAATGACAGCGAGCAGACTGACCACTGCCAGAAACAGAAGGCAGGTGGGTTCCAGGAAGAAGCAGAAGAAGGAGGAGGAGGAGGAGAAGGAGGAAGAGGAAAGACGGATAAAAGAAGGAAGATGGATGGAAAAAGGGAGAAGAACTGAGGAGGGGGGGAGGAAGAAGGAGGAGGGGGGGAGGATGGGGGAGGAGGAGGACGAGGAGTTGACGGACGTGAAGGATATGTACGAAGATTCGGTAGGACTTATACAAGAGCACATGGGCTTGTACCACCACCCCGCTCTGCCCTCCTCTTGCGACCACGGCCCCAAAAGAGGGGGGAAAGAACGACTGTGTCTCGAAAGAGAGGTGAGAGGGGGGAAGAGGGGGGGAGAAGAGGGGAAGAGAGGTTTTGAAGGAAACTGGAACGAGAACAAAAGTCGATCTGGATCTGGGGTTCCCGAAGGGGTGTCTCTCACACTCCCCCACCTCTTCCCACGTCCCCCCCTTCGTCTCCCCCTCCACCACTCCTCCCCCTGCCTCCTTTCCTTTCTGAAGGAGGAGGAAGAAGAAATAGAAGAAGAAGAGAGAGAGGAAGAGGAGAAAAAGGAAGAAAGAAATGAGAAAGAAAAGAAAGGATGGATAGATAAAAGGGAAGAAAAAAAGGAAGAAGAAGAGAAGAAAGATGATGGAAAGAGTGATAAAGAAAAAAGAAAAGATAATGAGAAGAGGGAGAGAGAAGAGAAGATAGATAGTGAGGAGAGGGAGAGGGAGGAGAAGATAGATAGTGAGGAGAAGGAGAGGGAAGAGGAGAGAGATAGTGAGGAGAAGGAGAGGGAGGAGGAGAGAGATAGTGAGGAGAGGGAGAGGGAGGAGGAGAGAGATAGTGAGAAGAGGGAGAGGATGAACAACTTGGCAAACCACAATGCGGCGCGGAAGGATGACTGGTCATATCGACGTGAGTCACGTGACTGTGGAAGATCTTCGTCGTGGTGGGAAGGAAGGGGGATGGGGAGGAGCAGAAGGAGGAGTGGAATTGTCATGGGAACCGCCAAATGCGATGGAAGCAACAGAGATCACGTGACTTGTGGCACTGGAAGCGCTGCAAGGCGCATGCGCATGAGGCCCAAAAAGCGCTTTAAGAAAATGAGAGAGAAGATGCATGAGTTGCTGAGGCCGTTGTGGAAAAGAAATAAACAGGAAAAGGAAAAAGATGAAGGAAAGAGAAGAGGGAGGAGAGGGAGAAGAGAAGGAAAAGAGAAAAGAAAGGGGGGGAAGAAGAGAGAGGAAGAGGAAGGAGAGAGGAAAGGGGAAAGGTTGTTGAGGTTTTGGAAGGCTGAGAAACAAAATGGAGGGAACGTTGGGTGGAGTGAGGGAGGAGGAGGAGGAGGAGGAGGAGGAGGAGGAGAAGGAGATGAAGAGGAAGAGAATGATGGCTGGACCACGTGTCTATGGAGCACTGACCAACCCTCCAGCTCCTCTCTCATTGGGCGCTTTGACAAGCCGTGTCACGTGATCAACCACATTCTCACCACACGTGACACAACAGCCGCATGTGACACAACAGACACACGTGACACAACAGCCACACGTGACACAACAGCCACACGTGACAGCTTGCAGCCACTGCCTTTTTTGTGCCACTCTTCAGTGCTTCCAAGTCACATCGAATTTCCTCTGCGACTCCCCTGTCTCCCCCCACCCAGTCTCTCTCCACCCCCTCCTCCCCCACCCCCTGTTTCTCAACCCCCTCCTTCCCCACCCCCTTCTTCCTTACCCCTTTCTCCACCACCCCCTTATTTCCCACCTCCTCCTTCTTCCTCCCCACTTTCACCATCTTTCTTGCAACTATCTGCTCTTGACTTACTCAAAGACTACTTCAACAGCTCAACTGCTATCAATTCTCCCATGAATTCCGCCACGAGTTCCCCCATGAATTCCCCCATGAATTCTTTCATGAATTCACCGAATTCTCTCATAAATTCTACCATAAATTTCCCCATAAATTCACCCATGAATTCTGCCTTCATAGACCTCACTAAACTACAAGAAATCAGAGAAAATTTTGTAAAAACATCACAACCATCCTCCCTCCTCCCTTCTCCCTCACAACCACTCTCATCCACATCCATTCCCTCTCCACCTTCTTCACAAACCCAACGGCACGTCACCAACTTAGATGTGACGTCATCGAATGAAAAATCATCGCGTCATAAGTCCAGTGTCAACAAGCTTCCTCCTCTTCTTTCTCCTCCTTCTCTTTCTCCTTCTCTTCCTCCTTCTCATCCTCCTCCTCCTCCTTTTCTTTCTTCTTCTTTCTCTCCCTCTCATCACCCTCCTCCTTCTTCTCCTCTTCCTCATCCTCCTTCTCTTTTTTCTCCTCCTCCTTCTTCCACATCACGCTTCATTATATCCACGGCACCCTTCAAGGACGCACAGACCCCCACAGCCACTGCCACCCCTCTCAGCCACAAGTCCTC
Source organism: Branchellion lobata (assembly GCA_947562095.1). Taxonomy (NCBI): domain Eukaryota; kingdom Metazoa; phylum Annelida; class Clitellata; order Hirudinida; family Piscicolidae; genus Branchellion; species Branchellion lobata. Next base: position 227,591 of record OX387258.1, on the reverse strand, counting down.
AACAACCTCCCACAAAGCCCTCAGAGCCCTCACCACGGGCAAACTCGCCCTTCTCAGACGCAAGCTCACCCGCCGCAAGAACAACCTCATGGCGCGTATCACCTCCCGCCTCAACGACAAACACGCGTCTCGTCACCTCCAACACGTGACTAACTCAACTGACGCAGAACTTCCCGTGAGTGGAGACAAATGTCACGTGAGTAGGACGAGATGTCACGTGGGTGGTACGGGATGTCACGTGGGTGGGACAGAATGTCACGTGGGTGAAACAGAATGTCACGTGGGCGGGACGAAATGTCACGTGGGTGGAACGGAATGTCACATGAGTGGGGCAAAATGTCACGTGGATGGGGCAAAATGTCACGTGGGTGGGACGGAATGTCACATGAGTGGGGCAAACTGTCACGTGGGTGGGACGAAATGTCACGTGAGTGGGGAAAAATGTCACGGGGGCGGGACATTGAGAGGCAGACTCAGCTCCGCTCTCAAATGCTTCGGCAGGAAAAGTAAGAAAAAAGCCTCCAAACTCAAACAACACGCAAGCAATCACGCTTCTACTCTACGCTACCACGCCTTTAGTCTACGCAACCACGCTTGTAGTCTACGCAACCACGCCTCCAGTCTACGCAACCACGCTTCTAGTCTACGCAATCATGCCTCTAGTCTACGCAACCACGCTTCTAGTCTACGCAATCACGCCCACAGTCTACGCAAGCAGGCTTCTAGTCTACGCAAGCACGCCAGCAGCGTGCGGACTTCCATGCAGGGTCTTTTGAGGCGCCTCTGTAGCAGGTCACACGTGAGAAGCGAACAACACCAACAACACTTCTCGCCCTACCGACGCACTGAAGCCGTGTTGCCCAGTGGTCTGTTGCATAGCAACGTGTTGTCAGGTGGTCTGTTGCATAGCAACGAGTTGCAGAGCGTCAGAAAGACCTTTTCCATGCAACAACTCAACGTGCAACACCTCCAACCCTCAGCCCTCACTCCCTGCAACCACCACTCATTCACACCCCCACCATGCCACCCGCCACCACCACCATGCCACCCGCCACCACCACCATGCCACCCGCCACC